>JAOBAT010090872.1:0-17599 GCA_026413305.1 Hydrozoanthus tunicans
CCCCCATCCCCAATAAACTGGTCCCCCCCGGTTCTGCATGTTGCCCACAATAGAGCCAAAGCCATTTTTTATAACACTGAATTAAGAGCTGTTGTGTAAAACTTCCTATGATTCTAGATAATTGCATTTTTCATTTTTTGAAAGTTAGCACTGTTTTTGATTTCTTTTAACTATGTATTTTGAAAATTTATTGTTTTCAAAAAAGATTTTGATAATTTTCTTTTGTTTGTTTTTAAAAATTGTTTAAAATAGTTGTATTTCTGAATCAAACAATAAAACAATGATTCGAATCAATTCTTTTAAGGGTCAATGATTAGCAATGTCAGCAATATAATATTAAAAATTGTGAGTGCAATCGAGTATTTTTTATATGTAGTATCAGTTATTTTTTAATAACTTACCAATACGTTCTTCCAAAGTTTTTGTTACGCGAACGTTGCAAAACCTAGAAACTTGAAAATTAAACTAAAAAATGTTGTTCTTTACTTTAAATGTTTAACAAGTCTGCTTATTTTATGTTCTTTCGACTGATATCTTTATTGAAACGTCTTTGTCATTTTTTTTATTAGATTGTCAATATGAGCCGTTTAAATGTGTTAACATTAAACTCGATGTTGGTCAAACTCACAAAAAAATTTTTAAGTGGCCGTAGGAAAGACCTTTTAAGAGAAAAAAATGAGATAAAAAAACTCTACCTTTATTGTCTTTAACATGATTTTATTGATTGTCAATGTGAGCGGTGTGAACGAGCTCCCAGTTGCGAGGCTTGTCTTGTTCACAATATCCAGAATGACGCCTGTGACTCCTTTCGCTTTTGCGCTCTGCTCTGCGAAAATGTATAGAGGTTCCAATGATTTATTTTATATACGGAAAATTACCGTTAGATGAGTCACAGAGTTTCGACAGAGTTGACAACAAATTGAACGATTAGTATTTTGGCAGGGAGATAGGTTGGTAACGAGTTTAATCGGTTCTGTGAATAATTAATGAATGTCATTTTGAGTATTGTGAACGAGCACTAACCCTGTTTCTGACTCCGATGGTTTTTCTCCGGGTTCACCGGCTTTCCTCCCTCCATAAAATTGACTGTCACGACGAGTTCAGTGAACCATCGATCAAATACACACAATTAGCCACTGGCTTAGAAGAATGGGCAACCACTGCTATCGTAATTAACGACGATAACTAACTAAATGGGGTCTCTCGTCTAGGTAACAAAATAATTGTTCGACGCGTAATACGTTTTTACTGTTTAGAGTGCATTTTTGGTTGTCAGTTGCGATGTATACAAAAAAATTAAATTACAAACCCCCAAAGAGATTTCGAGATTGTGTATCAAAATGTTCATACTCTAATTTTAATTACAATCGGAAGCCGCGCGGCTCGATCTCTTTTATGTTACTTGCTAATTGATACGGAAATCTTAGGGTTTCGAACTTTTGAATACATGACAAGAAACAAAACGTCTTTTACAGCTATATTGTGAATTAGAGAAGAAACTTACGTGAAGTTAATTTTGGATGACACTGCAATAACGTCACTCGCTCAAACTTGAATTGAGCCATTTCGTCGTCAAAAATACTAGGATCCTTCTTTCTCCACTTGTAGAAAAGGCTGTCGTCCGTGAGAGAAACTAAAAAGAAATCTGCACTGTCAGCACTTTGTTTTCGAAATTATTCAAGTATGACAGCAAGTGCGTAAAAATAGAAAACAGCGAAAATATCAAAATTTATACTAGTTAGTAACACCTTACAATTGTAGATTCTAGGTCTAAGTTCGCTGGGATCATCGCACCATTAAATTTTGCGAGACCTAACAAGACCCTATCTTCACATTTTTCAAAACCATTGTTAAAAAAGATCCTGTCGGTGGGTTTCCGATATAACAAGATCCTATCTCAGTATCTGCTACAGTACTTACAACTTTCAATAACCATATCGCATTGCTGCTTGTCAAATGGGTACTTGCGCAGGTTAACGGTACAATGAGATTTTAGAGATACTCTGAAAAAAAATTGTTCGGTTTCAGCTTTTTTGTATTTACCCGTGCGGAAGCAGGTTTGCTAAAATTTTAACGAAGAATACAACAGTTTTGGATTTTTCGCAGACATGTTTCGGCAAATAATCCATTGCCTTGATAAGTGCAATGACAAGTTGTACAATGAGTGAGAATATTTAAGGTAAAGATTAATATGATATAATGCTGAATAGGGTTAATTAAATGATTAGAGGTTTACATGGTAGAGCTGTTGGTTGAGTGTTGGTTTTTCCCATAAAATTTGTAAGGCCTCTACACTATTGTTTGCTTTGTCTACCCTCGGAAGACTCATCTCTATATAAACCCGTGATTTTTCCAATTGTTTGTACATGTGAAGGCTTTGTAAGTTGTTTAGTACTCTCGTACACGCGGGGACAAATGTTTGGAAGATTCATCGACGTAACTAGCCTTACAGTTAGCAGATGTGAATTTGCAGAACACGATCGAACAGAAACCATTCAGTGACAGAGTCTTTCACGGAAAAAATCGAGCCTATTTGAAAGAGGAAAAAGCTATAGCTTTATGCTAAATCATTGCAATAGCGCTTAACCAAACGGCTAATTCGCTTCTGTGCGGTAGCAGAAAACATTCCTATAGATACGGTATCTTAAAATAGGAAATAGGTGGTGTACCTTATTTGACCATTATGCTACCGGATTTAATGGCTTTGATGACGTGACATTTTTAATTATTTTTAGAATAGTTTTGCAAGATATTAAAATAGGTCACCATAATCATATGCAAGTACACCTCATAACAATTTATAAAGGCTAATGAGTATCTCGGTGTTGGCATTTGTTTAATTGAACTTGTTATTCAATGGCATCATTAAGTACGCATGCGCAGTTCTTCGAAAACCACACAAAACGAAATAACCCTTGTTCATAGGCGGTTGCCGGGGGAGGTCGGACTTAGACCTTGTTTCGTTAAAACATATCACAAACTGCAAAATTGTACTTCGTTTGTTACTTGTATTATATTGTGTCTTAGAAAGTAAAAGCCTAAACAGAAACGTAAAATTTTGCGTTTCTGTTTCGGCTTTTACTTTCTAAGACACTACATAACTCGAGCCAGGGCATCCCTAAGGGATCCAGAATTAGAAACAAATTGCTGTTTGTTTACCTCTAAGTTTTAAAGAAAATTACTGGTATTATAATATTGTTCTTTGACAAACCTTGCCATATATTGGACATCACCATCCGAAGAGATATTCATCATCCGATTGCTTTGTAGTACCTGTTACAAATTACCATCCATTATGCATTTGAATAACTTAAGACAGCCAAAAAGCTCCTGTTGCTACAGTTTTAATCCATAGATCGTTTGCCTATTATTTATAGTTATGATAGTTTTACGTGGACGCTATTCGATTTTTTAAAACTAGATTAGTTCTTTTCTAACCTTCTCCACACTTAAAATTAAAGAATGAAATAAACTCATTTATGTTTTTGTTCTTGCTTACTTATCATTATAAAAAACCATTTCGTTTATTTTATTAACAGAAAAAACCGTTTGCATACATTTCTTGCTTAAAAATGATCACCCTTTCAGCGCGCGAGTGTAGCCTGATACGAAATGAGAACAATATAACGAAGAAAAATAATTTCTAGGGAAAAAAGTGGTTTTGATTGAATTGTAATCGCAGAACAATGACTTTGACCTCAAACAATTAAGCCAAAAAAGACACCTTAATGCGTAAACAGAGTTGTAAATATCCTAGGATTTTATGCAGGAAGTTATAAGCGCCTCAGAGATTTGCTGTAAAATCCAAGTTGTTCTTTAATTTTACAATTTGTTAATGTTTCATACAATTTTATGTTTCCTCCAAATTTATTTGGAGATGCACGACCATTTGGCCAATCAAGATTACGATCTTCATGGACGCACACCCTCATCATTCTTTAGGAAGTGACAATATTCAGCAATCAATGTTTTAAAAAACCTGTCCAGTTCATTCTTGTTAACTTAAAGACAACAAGTCCGTGTCAGTATCAGTTTCGGGTTAACAAGAACGATGCAAACTGGTCAAACCTCTCGTTAGTCTAACTCAACGTATGTACTTCCGGTTTTCCCGTTAACATAACTTACTGTTTGTACTTCCGGTTTTTTCGTTAAACATAACTCACCGTATGTACTTCCGGTTTCTTCGCATTAACAAAGTAAGTGTCTGGCTTCCATATATTGTTCAAAGCTTTTCCTGTTATTGTAATGTTTCTATCTTGTCCAACAGCTAGGCGGTGATCTTTCCAATACTGATAGAAGTAGAGATCCATATGAAACTCCTAGATGTAGAAAAATGGTTGTGAAACACCCGTCAATCTCACGTACAAGGGCCGTAGCACGGTATCAAATACGGGGAGGGGGTTCAAAAACATGAGAAATATCGGGGGGGAGGGGGGGGGGAGGGAGCTAGGCTACCACACCCTTCCTCTTACATTCCATATATAGTTTTCATAATTGTAAATTTTTTGTGGGGGACCGCAACCACGCACAATTTTACTTTCGTTGAATGGCCAAAGGCCACTGGATATCCTTTTTAAGAGCGGGAAATTGTGAGAACAAAAACGTCGGTGCTTTATAGACTTTTATTTGGTGTTAAGTTATATTGCTTAATGCACAGGGACCTCACTTTTATTTAGGCTTACTGGAGCGTGAGAATAAAATCTTTTTATACATCTATGCGCTTCCTGTTCTAATAATTTGTCCGGCTGATGGTACTACTTTCCAACAGAGACTATAAATTTAAGAAAATTGTTAAAGTCTATGCACACGGTGCCAATGCTATTTTCTGAAATTGTTTTGTCAATTATACAAGCTGAGGGTCGTTTTCAGAATTAAAGGACTGAAAATCAGGAAGTGTAGACGCCGTATTGGAACACACAGTCACTATCTATCACCTGATGGGGTACGAGGATATTTAGATTTCAGCATGTGTGAGGGGGGAAAGACATTGTATATGTTTTTAAACAAAAAATAAACAAAAAACATGCAATAAACATCGAAGATATAGTATACGAGGACAAATACAGTACTTACTGTTTTTTTCTAAGAATCTAATAGTCATTCGTCGCCTCGATGACCATTTACTCATCTTATACTCCAATTGATAAATGTTTCAAATCTATTATGTCCCAGCCAAAAATTTATATTTACCAACTAGAACTTATCAACGAAGTTCTTACCATGTTAACTTCATCAACCTCACCGAACGAGAGCACTTCAAACATTAACTCGATTTCCACCGGGAAACCTGAGAAAAAGAAGTTATCATAGCTGATTTACCTTAACAACGACAATAGGGAACAGAAAACAAATAAGTAGCATAGTAACAAAAAAAAAGTATTAGGGTTGAAAGAAAACACCCTCCCCCAGCTATTATAAGCTATCTTTTGATAATAACACCCCCTCCCCAACCTAGCCCATTTTGCCACCCTCTAACAAAAGTTTTGTTATTATTATTGAGTGGTTATGTTTGGATCATAAAATTGTACTTAAACTCTGCTATAACTTTGTTTCTGAAAAGGTTGAAAAAAGAGAAAGATTATTTCTAACATTTTTTCCCCTTACATTTCAATTACAAAAACGACTCGCTGTGTTAAAAATATTCTTACGTAACTGCGTGGTCATGGGAACAGACTTAAACAGTTTTAGTGTGATGTAAAGCACTTTAGAATTTTTCTCTACTTTAAGGCGCCTTCCGCTCAGACAACAAAAGGGCCTGGGTTCGAGCTCATTTACCGAGTTCCTTCACAAATACAGTGTTAATTATGCGTATTCGGTATCGCTATCACTGTAATGCAAAGTTATTCTTTACCTGGCGATGAAGGAGCGACGTTTGGATCATGACTTTCAAAGATTTTCTTCAATATCATGCTTGTGTTTCTCACCCATTCTTGCTTATCAGCCTCTGTAAAGTTTCTGTAGTAAAAGAAAAAAAGACTTGGGTAGCTCGACTTCTAACGAAATCGGCCAACCTGTACTAAAAGCTAAAAATATCAGGCATATGATTACAAAAGAAGGTGGATCTTAAGGAACGGAATTGAGCCTTTCAACTTTGAAGAAGGATAATGTCCTATACTAGTTGTTGCAAGCCTCAACCAGCCTACAGAGCGAGTGAGGTGTCGTGTCCAACTCGACTGAAGTAAGACGTTCGACGAGTCGCCAGTGTTGCATGGCTTAAACTTTATCCGGCTCGCCCGATGTGGTTTCGATCGAGAAATAAGTGCGGCATTTAAGTTCGTCGTTCGGAACGGGCCTCTGGCGAAAGCATCAGCGCTCTTCTTTTGGGAAAAGTTAGTATGTGATAACTGTTTTTGTTTCAAGGTCTGCCTGTTACAAACTGACGTTCGTTTTCTTAACAGTAATGTTTGTTTCATCCCCCATAATCACGAACCGGAAACTAAAAGTCCTTCACACGCTTTTTGCTTATATTAAGAACAACTTTAAAGGAACAAATTACGAGGAATGGTCAAAATTTAAGAACAGTCTTGGAACAAGCTGAGGTTTGGGCTTGATGGCTACTATTTTTTAAACTTTAGTGAGCTTCAAGTTCAATATTTTCTGACTTTACAATATAGACACTTCTTTTAGTTTCAAAGTTTAATTATACTATCCTTAAGATAGCTTGAAAACTTATAAGAAAATGAAAGCTTCCATAGCAGATCTATGCGATTACATAATGAAGTTTTCAAACGGTTTTGAAACGGAACAAACTTTTCTTGTTGTTTTGTTTCGGATACCGGAAAACTGGTTCACCTGTTGTTTTAGTTACAAGGGACCGCCTGCATTGTTTCCATGTAAAATCAAATACAACAAAATCAGCTTTTCTAACAATGGTTTAACGTCTATTCAACGAGTGTTTCTATCTAGCAACTAAAAGTTGTTGAGTTTTACTTCAATTATTGTTTAAACTCTTTAAATTACCACCGATGCTCGGCTTTATAAAGAAAATATAAAAATCGATATTGTTTCCAAGAAACATTTGTTTTGGCATTGCTATTGTTTTATTGGCATTGCATATTGAAATGAAGTTTAAGGATATCATTTTAAACCACTTACAGATTTGGATAGTGCTAAGCCAGACGTCGAAACGAGACAAAGATATATTACACCAAATCAGCTAGCTTTTAACTGCTATTTTCTCAAACCAATGGAAATATAACAACTTTAAGGTAGCAAAATAAAATAAGATAATAAAAGTCAACGAATGTTTATTTATGTATTCTCAGGAAAGTTTTTTTGTTCTTAGTTTACCAATACTCAAATCAAAATTAGAATTTAACCAGTAACAGGTGCTTTTCACCTTCGGTTTTCATTCTTGTATTTCTTCAGTCAGTCAGAACTTCATGTGCTATATAGATAGTTTGTTCTTACTAAAGCCTGTACGTGTGGCTTTACACTGAGGGTTTATTTAGTATTTAGAATAAATTTCTACCAATTTTACAAAGGTTTTCGGCTGTTTGAGTTATTAAAAGCTTGGAGTATAATCAGAAGTCGATGCAAAGTATTATTGAGTAAACTTCAGACGTGTCACTAACCTTGAAAAGCAGTTTTTTCTCATTCACTGATCCGAAATTAATTACAAAGCGACAAAATATTCTGTTGTCTGCATGTTTCAAACAAGACTTACCGACATTCGATTATTCGAGAAGCTAAGCAAGTTGCCAAAAGAAAACCAAACCACATTTCCAACAAACGCATCGAGCAAAGTCGTTTTCTGTTCAAAAAGGATACTTCTATCTACTTGAACAGTCCAATGAGAGTGATTCACGCTGCCAATGCGAAGTAGAACAAAGCGGCAGTTTGGGTGAAAATAATATCGACAGCTTTCATAGTTAAATTATTAATAACGTTGACTTAGCGCTGGAGAAACAGAAAATCCAAATTAGGCAATAAATTAGCATTTTATGATAATCAGTTACTAAACTTCTTCCTCTTTGGATTCGGAGACTAAAAGTTTAAGAAAATTTTTAAAAGTTTAAAAAGTTAAGGCGAAAGTTGTAATAATGGCCATTTTCCCTTTTTTCGGAAAACTTTCTTCAAAACAACGAAACAATTATTCTAATTACGACGGTTGTGGGTCAAAACAAACTTGTGTTTTTGCTCATATCTACTAAATAATAAATGGACAGGGTTTTCTTCAAAGGTAAAGCGGATGCAAGGAAGATACGCGATCACTTTCTCTTAACCCTTTCACTCTAAGGGTGCCAAATGATGAGTTTGTAAATTCTCATAAGTTACATCTACAGTATTTCTATCAATAGTTTATGAGAATTTAGTGATTAGTCTACTAGAGTTATAAATGGACGATCAAATTTCAAGTTCTCAGCACTGCTCAACTTATTTTCTATTGTTGATGTAAGGAGAATTTAGATGTTGACAAATGCTGTAGGAGTGAAAGGGTTAAACGTTTAATCGACCGATTGGCGATTCCCCCGACAACCTAATATACACTGACTCTCTTTGGACTCTTACCCTACACGCTTTTTTTATAAGAACCAGTAAATTTTGCAAAGGCTCATTGTTCTTAATTCTTCGGCGATTTGAGCCTCAAGTTGTTCTTATTTTTATGTGTGGCTTAAATTGAAGAAAAATTTATCATCCCCGCAGATTCAACATGGGTTCGCCGAGTCATTTTTCCAAGACGATTTCCTGTGATATGATTGTGAAACTGCGAATCATTTGTTACCTCAGTTTGTTTAAAAAAAATAGCTATCGAGTCCGAGCCTCAACTTGTTCTTAAATTGTTCTTAAATTTTGGCCAATCTAAGCCTCGTTGTTCTTATAAAGTTGTTCTTGTAAAAAAAACGCGTGAAGTGTCGGCTTTTCCGTTGAAGAAAGTTCTAACTATTTCTTAGATACTGCTATTGGCAACAATACCTCTATGTACAGTCTACTTTCACCAAATCCGTTTACTAGATAAAAAAAAATGAGAATTATCTCCAGCTATTTCAAAGCCAGATTTATAAGATCAAAGCCTCGTAAAATATCTTAAACAGCTGGACAGACTTTCTCAGTCTACTTTTCGTATTTTTCGACCATCAATATCTTAAAGTCCCTATATCAAGCTTAATTTTTTAATTTTCAGATGAAATGGCGAAGCCTTTAGTAATAGTAATTTTAGAAAACAAAACAGTTTCTTGCTGTTCCTGTCACATTTTTCAGGCTTGAAAAGCGCAATAGCATGCATGCATGCATGCGGAGGTATGTGAAGTAGCAAAAGCAAAAGACATGAAGCAGAGACGTTTTTTATTATCGCAAAACAATATAGATTCTGCCTACAATAGTCATATTGTCATAACTTAAATCAATGAATTATTCCTTTGAAATTTTTTTTGAAATATAATTTTTTTTTATCTTTTTCAATAGAAATGAAAATTTTAAAACTAGTAGTTCTTAAAAATAATTAAGTGCTGTCTTATGATCGAAGCGTGAGTAAAAGACCCCTATCAGGTACTGAAACTTTTGAATGGGAATTCGATCAATAACTGATTGTGTCCGCGAGTTGACAACGACGCTTACGTTGCAAAATAAAGAAGAAAGAGCAATAAAAGTACATTGACTTCCTCTCGAAAGCTCGTTGAAGCTTTTGGATGCTTGATGAATGCTTACTTGCTGTGAATTTGTTGCATTATTTATACCTGATCTAACATTTTTCTCGAAGACCATTCGCGTCGATCGGACACACTTCCAACTCCAGTATTCGATAACAAACCTTATTACGCAGAAGCTTATTGGCAAACAGTGGACGAACCAACCATATATGGAACACCAGAAATACTGGAAGCAAAAAGCCATGAATTCACTCACCTGATTGGCTTCGAGAGGCCGAACCAACCATATATGGAAAATAGATGGAAAACCGGAAGCAACTATCGAGTTTTTTTGCCGGAATCAATCCACGCGACTCGCTGCTGCAACGTCACAGGTTACCAGTCCCTAGCCTTTTTTTTATTAGAAGCATACTTGGACGCGGAAAATTTCTTCGGTGATTCGGTTTCTGATTTCATAGTAGACTTGAACGTATTAATCTAAGTTTAAAAATAAGCTCTATAGTGGCTTTAAATCTCGGGAAGCCCATCTAGCCGTGTTCTCAGATTTTATCATTGATGAAACCAAGGAATCTTTAGAGCAGCTGTTCGGCGGTGTCATGCACATGCAATTATTTAGAACTTCTTCAACAAAAATTTCATTAGAACATTTTGTGTCATAAGTATGAAAAATGATAAAAACATTCCTTCGTCTTTTTCTTATGCATATCAATAGATCAAATATTTAGAGAGGAGTGTGTACCCGCCAAGCCTAATCTAAGAAGCCTTTTCCAGCTGACAAAAAAAAATTTCAGCAAATAAAGTATGAACGAAAGGCCGAGTATGTCAGTTCATCTGTATACAGATAACTACTGACTTTTAAGATCTTGTTACCAGTTATCTGTATACAGAGGAACATACTCGGCCTTTCGTTCATACTAAACTAAGAATATGGAGGATTTTAAGATTAAGACACCTGGATTAATCAAGATCTTCAGATTTCGAATATTTAACCAAAGCTTAAGTTGAGTACTGATGTAAAAAACTGGTCGTAAAATAGATCTAACTTAAGAAAAATAATTTTTTAATCGTTACTCTCAACTACAACATAACTTTAAATTCTAATATTTTGCCAAATTGATTTTGTCTGCGTATACTAATTTTAATCTTTTCCTTACCCGTTAACAATTGCACACTCAAGTGTTTTAAGTTTGCTAAATTGAAATCTCTATTTTTTTATTTTATCAAGTCTTTACCTCCTCTTTTATACCACCAGATCCGTTCAATGCATGGGGTTTACTTTTTGTTTTACGTAATGGCGCGCGTTCTTTTCCGAAGGCTAAACGTTTTCAAGTGCTAGTATATCAATAATCAGAAGATTTTGCCGGCGCCGGCACCGTTTTTATGGCTATACTTTCGTTTGAATTACTTACCCAATAACTATGCAAGTCAAGTGAAGAGTGAAAACAAGCGATAAATTCATTGTCTTCATTTGCTCAAGTTGTGGGCTACGTTAACTCGAGCGGTAAAAAATACGCTCTTTAACGTATGTCTTGCCAGTGTACAAATACTAAACCGCTTGGTAAAGGGACTGCCAATAAAAAGTAATCAAGAATTCTGTAGATCGACGACTTGTTTGAATAATTCAAAGTGTCTCAAAGCGAGATTAGCTTCATGATTTAGTTTCCCGCCGATAAGTATTAATTTTTAAACCGCGACCTAAAACTATATATATTACTCTTTGTGTTAAGATACTGTATTCAAAGGATACTATTGAATTAAATATTATACTAAAAAGTAGAATGTACCTAAGTGTAACTGAAAATGCTTGAAATATTGCAAACTATCACTACTGGAAACCTAACATATGACTAAAATATGACAAACAAATAAAAAACGTATAGGACACATAGGACACATATTACCAAAATGTACACTTTTAGTTTTGCAAAATATAGAGCAAAACGAATTTTCTACGTCATAGTTTAGAAAAACGTATGACAAATGTGATAAACATATGAAAAAATCAAAGTGAACATGCAGCAAATGTGACACGAACATTTTCAAAGATGAAGTCATATGAGTCATATCCATTGTTTCTGAATAGTTTTGTGTTTTTATATGACACATATGAAATACCTTACCAAGCTTAGAAATAGAACGAAGTGGTACATGTGACATAGACGACATCAAGCAAATGTCATATGTGTCATATTGCCAACTTCATAGATACTTTGGGGCATGCATTGACAAGGTACAAGTATCACGAGCTTCTGGTATGACATATATGACAGTTTCAAGAATATTAACATATCTCTTGCATTATATGTGTCATAGGTCCTATATCGGTATCTTACTAGCAACAAATAACATATATGACGGGAAAATTTATTTTGGATGTGAGAATCCCTTTAGAGCTACAAAACTTCCAACACAATGCTAAATGGATCACTTTTTATTACATATATATTCAATTATCTGAAGTTATTCAATGCTTTATAAATATTCTAGCTAACAGATACAATTTTCAATTTGAATAAAAAATGCTCGTCATAAAAATTTCTTAAATGTTTGAATTTTGTACACATTCAAAGTCCTTGTTGGGCTAAACAAAACTGAAATATTGTGTGGTTCTGGTCACTCGACCGACCTTTGTCCTTATCTGCTTGCAAAACGCAGTTATATATGCATTCTTTTTTCTCAAACAGCATTCAAATAGCCTAGTTTTAACCTTACAATTAGTCCTTAAAGTAATTTATTTGAGTACTGAAGCGGCTAAGTCCACGCAAAGTTCAGCAGCGTGACGCAAAGTCTGAGAATAAAAATGTTTACATTAAGTACATTTCTCAAACCATCTTTCGCTTTCGCTTCGCATTCAAATAGCCTAGTTTTAATCTTACAATTAGATCTGTTTTTGATTGTGCTATCAAATCAACTGAAATCGTGTTTGTACACAATTCAGGGCCTTGCGTTCATGCTGTAAGTGTTTTTTTTTTCTTATTTAAGTTTAATAGCTCCTTCTTGACAACCTTCGGAAGTGTTTCTATTTTGTGAGCATAACGCACACATGCAAATACCACATAAAAAATGATATTCCGTTAGCAAGAAAAGTGAGTTTTCTATAAGTGTTCCATAAGAAATAGAACAAAAAAACTTTGAAGGAACTTGTCAAGTAAAAGAAAGCAGCTAAAACTGATATCTTTTCATTTGAAAAGTTTGAATCGATTCGATGACGTGTATTTCTTGGTTGTGAAACAAAATAAATATACATTCTCCATTTTAATTTTTTTCTTCCAAAATCCTTTCGTTCTTGAGCTCAGCGGGTTTCACGATTATCTTTCTTTACATATTTCAGTTTTTTATTGGAGAGCCCTCTTTTATAAAGTCTACCCGAGCACCGTGTCGTAATTATAAGTTGATGTCCAATACTGAGGTAGCAAAGCATGCAAGGTGCTATTCGGTTGTGCCCTATTTTCATTTTACCTACTTGTATGTAGATATATATATATATATATACGTGTTTGTTCAGTTTTACAGCTAGGGACAATCGTTGCTGACAAAACTGACAAACTGCTGAAACGAAACTTATTTGAAAGAAAACTCATAGCTGATAAGCTCGCTGCACACTAACTAGATCTAATAAACAATAATCTATCGTGTTCATGCCTTTCTTGTTAATTTTCGCTTTTTCATTACCTCTTCTGTGTCGTGTTTGTTTGCCTATTTAATGTTTGCTTTTTCTTTGACTCAGCAATCCAATCTTAACCAAAATCGTGTATTATTCTTTGATCCAAATATTTGTCGTTGAACGTTGTAAAAGCACCCTAGCTAGATTGGCTCCACCTTTCTAGGGAGCTCGTATCAGCAAATGTTCATGTTTACCATTAAGTTATAGTTTTCGATAGTACCAGTTTCTCTAAAAGATATCTGTTTAGTGTCTTAATTGCAAAACCAGCCAAGAAAAGAATCTATAAGAAACTGATAACTTTACCAAAGGTACAAATAAAGGATTGTTGTTGTTAATTGTTGTTGCTGTTGCTGCTGCAATCTCAAAGCATTAGAAGTCACGGGAGAACTAGCCTGTGAACAGGCTACGGGAGAACAGATTAGGACTCGAGGTCTGACATTCGAGCTCTGACACCCAGGACTATATTTAACGTCTTTATCCGAAAAGCCGCAAAATTCTAAACTTTTTTAGGTGTTTAAGCAAAAGCAGCACTTTTCCTTAGTTGTTTCGAAGTCCAGTGAGTGAATGTTCGGCAACAGGAATCGAACCCCGGCCTCCGATCCGTACGTGGTATTTTATTTTTTTAAATTGTATCTCCTTACGTATCTCCGTGTTGTATCTATCACTGCTTTTGTTAGTGGTTAGTTAACCAGAGAGCCTTACGAGTGTAGTTAGCTTTGCCTGAGCTGTGGGGAACTTTGTTGTTTTAAAGCTTATAAGATTGCCGAGTGCTGATTAAGACGCATGAAGCTTACACCTTAAAGATTGACGAATATGCACTCATTGTCTCGTTGGCTCCTTGTAATTAAACTGTCCGGGTACTGTTATAATTACTCTACTGAGCAGCTGTGCTTGTCTAGCCAAGAACGAAACAAGTCTTAACTGACGACTGAGATCAGAAACTTTGTGCCACAGCCTGTGATTAAACACTGCGTATAATACACTTAAATATTTTTTCACACATAACACTATATATGACTATATTTCTTGGAATGAAAACAAATAGTGTATATTGCAATATCTCTGATAATAATGAAAGCTACTCGAATGTTTTGTATAGATCGCCAACATTCTCTAAATTTAATTATTTACAATCTTCACAGCTACACATTAGGTGTACTCTAAAAGCAACAACCGCGTGATGAGCTATCAGCCGTGAAAGGTAGATTGTTCAAAGAAGCAGTAAAATTTTAATAAGGTACTCAAGAGAATCCTCTTTTCCTTAATTTTATGTAGAAAATAAAAATAAAGTCTTTATTAAAATTTAGTTTCAGATAGAAATTCAATTTTTAGATCTGTTACCTTGTCAAAGTAAAAGTGGAAAGTTACATTAAAAGTATATTTTTAGAATTGATGTACTCAGGAAAACTATATTTCCTCACTTCTATACAAGAAGATACTGGAGTCTTAACTGAAAATTTAAAGTATTGCTTATTTATTATTAAAGCATGTACAATCGACTCGATATTTATTTATTACTTAAAGCTTTCAGCAAAGACGGTATTCAACCATATCCCAGCAAAGTGTCAGCCCTTAAAAAGATGGGACCGCGTCCACCAAGTACAGACCTTCTAGGGCATGGTCAACTACATGGGTCCGTTGGATTTAACTGAACGTATAAAATGATTGAAACACTCACTTAAAATACGCGAAAACTCAATTTGCATAAAGAAAAACAATTGTGTATGCATAAAACTACCAAACCATGGCCAGTTGTATCATTTCTGTAAAAAATTAACACAAGCCAAAAATCAAAATGACTGAACTGTTTCACCCTGAATGTTTGCATCAGATTCACAATACTAAAACTAGTAAATACCAACAGTAATGCGAATCCAGTAAACTTATGGGCATCCAGCCTAAAATCAAGCTGTTTTAACTGACGTATCCTACCAGTATTGGTATCGTCGACTGATGAATGCTAGTGTGAAGTCATTTGCCTTTCGTGCTCACCGCAATAATTAGTTTAGCTATATACGACCGGCAACCTGGAGCCTCTTGTTAGCATTTAGCTGAGCTATGAGTCAAGTTCTTCCGACCTTGTTCTTCATCACACACAATACAATATATGAACGATTTAAAAGTTTCACCACTAACGCGCGCTGTCATGGCTCGTACCGTTAACACACAAATTGTGTGTAGGGACCAGTGAAAGATCAATGATTTCCTGTTTGTTTGTTTCTTCTGTGAAGTATGGTAAAAAAAAACTATTTTAGAGCGCGCAGGCCGAGTATTTTATTTCTTTTATAAAATAAGCTACCAGAGAGGGGTAAAAAAATGAGGTTTTTGTTGTATATCGAGTTACAAATTCTCCTTACAATATGTGTGCAACCTCATTGGCTGCTTGAAAAGGCAAGAGCGGCAAACGAAAGATGAAAAACATGATCATCAGTTCAATTCAAAGTTTATATCGGTAAAAAACAAAATCGTTTGAGTTATTAGTGCTGTGCAATTCGAGGAACAGAATCAAGACTGAAAAAAATTTGCACAGACTGAATCGTGCAGGAGTTAAACATGCTACCAAACACTTCGCCGTGGATGAACGAGGAGCTGTCAGCAAGCGTTGGTTGTCTGAACCCGGGTCTGAAAAAGTTGTTTGTAAAACGGGTGGTCGCAACGAAGCAATATGCTGTTGAGCTGGAGCCATTTGCTGATTGGTTGTTGATTTTTTACAAGGAAAGTGGGTTGGTGAGTTTCAGAACGGACCCAGTTTTTAAAGTTATTAAATCTTCGGACGAAATCGGTTCTTTGTGGATTACGTTCTCCTTGGCCTTGCCCTTCTTCTTCAAGTCCTTCAGCTTTGCATTTAACATTCCGTTTGAATTGGCAAATGCATCTGAATAGAGCTTCACGGAGCGACAGTAAGATGGGTCATTTAGGAATCTTTCAATGCCAAACCTTAGGGAAAGTAGAGAACTGCGAAATTAATCTTCACCATCTTTATTCCTCACTTCAGCGTAAAACTGACTGAGTGTCGCGTCCAGCTCTGTTGAACTTTTTGGCCTTGGTTGTTTTTGCAAGCGCCATTCTGGAGTGGAAAACTGATTTGTCATTTTTAGTAACTAAATACAAACTATTTATCCTTTTCAAAAATGTAAAAATAATAAAAACGGCCAAATGTTGCACATTTGATAAATTTGTTCTCATTTCGCGCGAGCAGCCGTAGTGCTGCTTGCTTTTCTTTGTTGAAAACAGAGAACAGGAAATAAAAGTTAGGTTTGGACGCATTTCATGAATTAAATACTGGTTACAATTGTTCGCTAGTGTAATTTTTAAGTATAAAACAGAGATTTTTAATCTTACCATTGAAAACCGAGACGTTTTGCAAACAATTTACATTTGATAAATTTGCTGTCATTTCGCGCGAGCAATTGCTGTGCCGCTTGCTTTTTTGGTTGAAAACAAACGGAGAACAGGAAATAAAAATTAGATAGATTTAGACGTATTTCAGGAACTAAATGCTGGTAACAATTGTTCGCTAGTTTATTTTAATATAAAACAAAGAATTTTAATCTTAACATTGAAAACCGAGACGGCCCACTTTGTGTTGTACTGTGTTGTTTTTGCGTGGCTCTCGGAAAGAAGTTTGTTGCGGTCTTCTTCTGTTGTCTCGACAAACCGCTTTTTAGATTTTAGTTCCTTTTCAAAATCAAATTTGTAAAGAAAAATTTGGTAAATCTGTTTCTTTTATTTCTGTGCCCATTTTCGCGACTGACGGACACAGGCCAGTGACGTAACGAAAGCGATAAAACCACAGTGTTGTTTTATCGGGAATTGAAACAACGCTGCACAGCCAATCAGAGTACGCGTTATATCTGCTTTATTTTGTAACATGCAATATTGTATGCTGTTACTTGAAACCTTATTTTTTTAACCATTTTTTCAACACACTTTCGGTTGTCGAATGCTTTCCTTCCTGAATCAGATTGAAATGACAAAACCATGTTTCTGAAGCTATTTCGATTATATAACAATAGTTTTATGCAATAAGCCAAGAAAACGATTGATGTTTTGACAACCCTTGAAGAGTCAACGTTATGTTTGGTCAGCAGTTCATAGTATGGCTTCTTTTCAGTTATTTCAAAAATGAGTATCATGAGCCGGGCTTCTAATCGGGAAATAAACTTTGTTTGAATAATCAGTTAAAAAAGAAAAGCTGCTTATGCTTAGAATTACGATGACGTAAGGGAACATTCAGTTTTTGATGGTACGAGGGGGGTGGTGGTTTTTAAATAATCTCTGAAAAATATTGCATGCCCCCCGGCCCCCTTCCCCCTATTTTCCCTTAAATGTTTTAGTGCCCCCT
>JAOBAT010090882.1:5485-17594 GCA_026413305.1 Hydrozoanthus tunicans
CCAGCACAATTGGCAACCTTCATTCAATCAAGCACAATTGGTAAACTTCATTCAATCCAGCACAACTGGTAAACTTCTTTCAACCCAGCACAATTGGCAACCTTCATTCAATCAAGCACAATTGGTAAACTTCATTCAATCCAGCACAACTGGTAAACTTCATTCAACCCAGCACAATTGGCAACCTTCATTCAATCAAGCACAACTGGTAAACTTCATTCAAACCACCCCCATTGGCAGCCCTCATTCAATCCAGCACAATTGGCAACCTTCATTCAATCCAGCACATTTGGCAACCTTCATTCAATCAAGCACAATTGGTAAACTTCATTCAAACCACCCCCATTGGCAGCCCTCATTCAATCCAGCACAATTGGCAACCTTCATTCAACGCTGTTCCTTTTCTAAGAGATCTGAAGCCTGATTATGAATCCGCCGGAATGAAATATCTGACTGCTGGCAAAAAACTTTATAGTCTTTTGAGCTGGCTGAGTGGCTGAAATGGTCGAGGCCCAGGAGAAACGCAACTGTTTATACAGAAGTTTCTAAGTAAAACTTTGATACGACAGCTATGTTAAAGAGTCCATCTTTAACCAGTTTTTGAGTGTTGTCAACCCAGCGCCTTTCCAATTCATTTGTTTCTTCCTTGTTACCGTTCTTGTTTCCACTCACGCTTAAAATTAACGTCGGAAGTGAGTTTTCTTTACCAGCCAAAAATTTATAATAGTTTCTTGGTGAACGAAAACCATATTCAGAGCAACACGAAAATGTAGATAACATTTCTGAACTAGTCTTGACATTTAACTTTGACTTAGACGAAAAGGGCGATTTTTGAAATCTAATAAAAGAATCAGAATTCATACTACCTTCTTTCAAGAAACAAAGTGAAAAATCGAGTTTGTTCTCCTGTCCGCTTCGATACATCATAGCACGCTTACTTTCTCTTTCAAAATACCAAGTTGAGCGGTAGCTAGGACTCTGGAAGCTTCTTGCTCGAAAGCTTTTGTTCAATGTTTCTCGGAGGGCTCTGCAGACTTCCTGGCTCATATATCCGTGAACGACAGCATTTGAAATGTGTCGGAAAGACAGAACGACCCGCCATGCAAGAAGCGCCAGAAGTGGCCATTCATTGGAAAGACCAAGCTTCCTTAACAAATCTGAGAGTATGTACGGTAAATAAAAGAGAGCAAGCACAACAATATGAGCATAGAATAACTTTTTTATGCGCATTTCCCGTCGACGTAATCGCCGCCTAGTTGAAATCCCTGATCTTTTTGCTGTCTGGTTGTGGCATTTTACGTAGGAATTAATGCGATAATACGACAGAAGTCCCAAAACAACCGCGGATATCACGAGAATCCAAAGAGCAACGCCTGCCGCGTAACAAGCAATCCACACAACGTCACGGAATACTTCCACAAGTTTGTTTTTGATCGATTCGAGACTCATAAACGTCGTACCGATTACTGCAGCGCTCCAACTAACACCTAACCAAACTTTGATGCATTCATATGTGAGATTCTTTTCAAACGGCCTTGTAATACAATCAATTCGGTTTATAAACATCAGTAGAAAACAGCCACAGGACGAAAACAAGGTAAAAAATACTGCAGACTGATACATTGTCTCTATCACGTAATTGAAGAGCGCAAATAGTCCAATAAACCGGGTAATACACAATGGTATCTCCACCAAGCAACCAATCAGGTTACTTGTCAGTAGATGTGTCAAAATAAGAGCTGTGTTTTTTTGTATAATTCTTCGTTTACGCAGCACGTACAGCAGAAGTGAGTTCATAGAGACTCCGATTGCGAGCATCACAGCAAGGATTGAGCCAACCACTAACTGGATTGCTACAGGACGTGGTGTTAGATCCTGCATCGTTTCCTATCTCTTTCCAGTCCCAGGATTCCTGAAAGGTTGAAAATAGACAGTAGATGAGTGCATGTTACTCAGGCGGAACAAGTTTAGTTCTATTTGTAACACAAAATTTGGAGGCCAAAGAACTGTTTTATTATATACGTGATTTCCAGGAAACAAAGCCGGCCACAAGCTTCAAATCTTCTCAGTTCGTCGCTTGTCTACAGCTGCTTACATGGGATCGTCTTTATTTTGAAACAGTTTGCACTAGTGCAAATCTGTCTTTTAAAACTCAACAGTAGTAATAATAGTAATAATAACAACAACATTAATGATAATTGTTTTACAATAATAACAGTAATACCGGTAATAATAATAAAATAATAATAACAAAATTAACTATGATTACCATGTTAGCACTGATTATTGTGATGTTTTATCAAACGAGCAAGGTGTCCAAAGAAAATTTTATAGGATTTTGAAAAATTTAAGGAGATTGAGAATAGTCTGATTGTAAATGAGGAATTACAGTTACTTAACCTTTACGGTTCACCACCTAGCTCGTGAAGTATTTAAGCTTGGGAATTCTGATGTTTATACAACTATGGATAATGTAATAATTATGGTATAATATAATAATAGTATAACCAAGAGTTTATATTGTTATGTTTAATCAAAAAAATAAGGTTACGATTTTGTTTTAAATGCTGACACCATGCTAGTCACAGTTTGCCGCCTAGTTTTGTGATGTATTTTAAGTGTTACATACTGCCCTTATGATTAATAAAGTTTAAAACCTTTTTGTTCATATATATTGTTTACTAGCGGTTTTTATCAAACGGGGAGTGCTGCGAGCAGTTTCAATATTCATCTTGTAGTTATGGCTAGGTTTATGTAATTTCTTTGCTGGAAGAGTTTCTGAAGGGAAAAGTTTAACTCTGATTTTAATCACAGACATTAGCAAAGAAAAAAAAGGTTGCCTTTGAATTTCTCTTCTACCGCGTGTGACTGATAACAGCAGTTTTACTACTTCAAATTATTTAATTTGTTAATAAATTGTAAATACTACTGTGGATCAGAATACGAAATTCATGAACCGTTTGATTCGAGGGCGGCCGGCACGCTTCGCATCCAACGGAACGTTATCGGGTAAATAATTAAGCGATATCATCTCCGAATCAGGTATAACTTGACTGGCCAAAGCATTTAAAAACATTCTGTCTCCTTCTACAAGGATTTTATAAACTTTTTACGAGCGCCATTGCATTACTGGCAGCTTATCACGCAGTAACGATGAAGAACTGATAAAAGAGCATTGCTTGCCCCATGAAACATTCGCTCTACCTAGATGAATACTTCCAGCATTAAAAAAGTCGACATCCAGCTATATACAAACTCCCCGAAACCTTCAGCGAAAAAGCACGTGGTGACCCGAAGCTGTTTAACGGGGCCACCCCACACATGGCAAGCAATACTGCCGCAGGTCGAAACGGACCCAAACTTGAACGGCCCCGTGTTAACGGAGCCTGAGTTGATCAAATACGGCGCCACAAAGAAAGAAAGAAATCGGTTCTAAACTATACGTACATGCTAGAGTATTCGATAGAAATAGTTACGGACGTTTTAAAATCGATCTCGGGCACTCATAAAATTGTTTCTTTCAAAATTATAGACTAGTATCTTTCGTAACAAATTATCTGTGACATTGCACTCAGCGAGGGCATTGAAAACGGGGTCATATAACTTGGTTCTATGGTTAAAGTGAATTGAGCAGTTTTAAATATTTTACTTGTGTTTTATGCCTCGCTTTCTCTTATTAATAATTTGACAAAAAGGCACTCAGGACCTACCTCGTATCAGTTCAAGATAACAGAAATGGCGTGGTGTTGTGGTCTACAGCTCGTAACTATGGTTGAAGAACAATACATCAACTGAAATAAATTCAAGCTCTTATACTTGCGACAAGCAAGGTTAGGGTGTCGTTTAGATAAATTGATTTCTGTTTGTCCACTTAACCTACGTCAGTGTATGACGGGTGATTTTTTTACAGGTTTCTTCAAAGGAGAAAAACAAGTTTGCTTTGAAGATACCTGAACCTACGAATGATTTTATCCTACTGTTGCGGCAAAAAAGTGCGTGAAAGTTTAGTTTGTTAATCCTCGTTGATGTTCACCAATATTTAACTGGTGATAACAGAAAATCAAGTGGAATCAGATGAGTGAGGCAACTTCTTTTGGCAGCGAAAGCAAAAACTTATTTGGGGAAGCACAGTGGAAAATGTAATAGTTCTTAATTAAATCTGAAATTCTTATTCAAAAGTTGCTGTTGTTATCCAGGGGTGGGTGGAGGGAGGCAAATTATTTGGGGACCAATGTCGCTGCCCATAGACTTTAAAAGTTTCCTATCCGATTAGCAGCCACACTCACTAAACCTTTATTTTGATTGACAAGCAAAACAAACCGTCTAAGCAAACAACTTTGATTTAGTAGCAATAGTTTGTAGCAGAACGAAACAAAAAGTTCAGTAGAGCTTGAGTGGTAGTTCAGATTAGTGACGAAATATAGTGTACAAAACTGCAAAACGACAATGGATACATCATTCGATTACATTCCAAGTATTCAGCAAAAGTGTTCAAGTAGCCTCTGCAGTGGCTTATTTTGAATAGGGGAGGCTGACTAATCGTTTATCGGGCGATGCCGCCATGTTCAACGCACGAGCAAAAGAAAAGCTTGGGGAGGGGGAGGGGGAAAAACAGCCTGCCTGAAATCTAGGTTCTTCCGGTTACCGCCCCAAATCACCGACTTGACATCTGTCAATGTCATTGAGCGCTATTGAAGAGTGAAAATGAACTCAAACTCATGTCCAATGAAAACAATTTTGACATTTCAATGACAGCAAAACGCGGAGCTTAGGTTAAGCCGGCGAAGAAAAGAAGAACGTCGAAAGAAGAAACAGTAAATGATTTCTGAAGATTGTTTGAATGTGCGCTGATACGAAAGTCCGGGGCTTTTGATAAAATTGAGTATGTTTCATCAGAAAATTTGTTCGTGGAATCAAATAGAAAGGAATGTGACCTTTTCGGCCGTTCACCGAATTATCCAAAGACTTGACCGGAACACTGGTGGAAAAATCGTGTAGGTTTTCGGATAGGGTATGTAAAGCCGGTAGCAGAAAAGTGGCAAATGCAAGGAGTGCAAAAAACCTGTGTTTGCCATAAACAACGCAGACAATCCTGGAGAAAACGAAGCAGACAGATACAAACGACAACTTCCCACAACGGTGAATTCCCCTGATCGCAGCCCTCAGAATAAGAAAGGCAACAACTCCAACTAAAAAAGACTTTTCTTTCGCTCGCGCGTTGAACATGGCGGCTTGTTCGACTGACGCTTGGTCCGTCTCCCTTAGAAAACAGCCGCTACGCGACTAGTAGTAAAAGGCTTTGGTTGGTCAATTCTAAAAACTCGTCCATTTCTTACGATAATACATTTATACTAACGTCAGGCCTTTCACCTACTGAGGACGTCCAAATCTACTACACACACTCTAAGACTGTAGATAAAAGTAATTCCATAGTAATTCGACACTTTGTAACCTCAAATCCAAAGATGCTTTCAAAAAACAAGTATGTATGGGCACTGATTACATTTTTAATCACATTGCGTTGTTGCACGTCCCAGAGGTCGCTGGTTCGATCATTCTTTTTCTGGCTTCGGCCGTGACATTGGCGAGCACCAAGAAGGCGCACTTTCTATCAAGTCCATGTCGCAGAGTAATTCAAAGAATAGAAATTTTGAGAGCTGAGTCGTGTCTGGCCATATACTTGCTTTGAGCTAGCGCACCACATCCATTCAAAACATGAGGAACGCTCTCTGCAGCTTCTCCGCTCGTCCGACATTTGACGTCTGTGTTGTTTCTTGTGTTTGTCTTGTACTGTTGGTAAATCCTGATGGGAAGTAACTGCTGGTAGAGTTCGTAGACTTCAACCACTGTGTGCGTGGGCGCAGTTTCCAGCGGTGCAGCCAGCTGAAGCACCCAATCACGTCCGCGTCATCCCCTCTGCTTCCATCAACTTTCCTTGCCATTTCTGATGGCGTACCTCTTGAATTCTGCTTTTTTCTTCCTTGATCTTCATGGCAGACCCGACTTTCTCTCGAGGTATCCCTTCTTCCTCGGTGTGAGCAGTTGGGCACGGGTGGCTTAGGGTCAGATTAATTCACGCCATTTCTGGTGGCATACATCTTGATTCCTTGATCTTCGTTGCAGACCCGACTTTCTCTGAAAGTATTCCTTCTTCCTCGGTGTGACCAGGTGGGCACGGGTGGCTTAGGGTGAGATGAATTCACGCCATTTCTGGTGGTGTACCTCTTGATTCCTTGATCTTCGTTGCAGACCCGACTTTCTCTCGAGGTATCCCTTCTTCCTCGGTGTGACCAGTTGGGCACGAGTGGCTTAGGGTGAGATGAATTCCTTTTTCCTAAGCATATCTTTTTTCAAAGATCGTCTTCCTGTTCTTTCACACTTTTCCTCGAACTCGCGCACCATGCGCACAGATGGGTCTTCACTTGCATACAGCTTCATTGCGGCCTTCACCTTGATAGCCTTGTAAGTTGACTCTAATGACTTGAGATCTCTTTCCCCGTGCTTTCTGGGAAGGTAAATGAATACCTCCCTAGTAAATCCGTTGTTCCCAAGAGATAGTAACCGCCATTCTCTTTATGATCTTGTGGCTATCGCGGTCAGCTGGGGCGTCGAACGTAACCCAGTAGGCCTGCAACTTGTACCTAATATATAATAAATGATCTTTAGTTTATAAAATTGCTAAAAGTGTCTCAGTTCATTCTTCCATTGGCCGCAAGACATCACTTTCTGTGTTCAGACAATGCTCTGTAACTAAAATAAACTCTATTAGTACATAGTAAAAAACGACTAAAATTGCTAAAAGTGTCTCTGTTCATAATTCAATGATATAATAACTGATATTTAGTAAATAAACTAAAATTGCTAAGAATGTTCTCTGTTCATTCTTCTGCTATTCTCAACATATTTTCAGTGTGCGGGCAATGTTCAGGGTGTGCAAGATGACTGCTGCATCCGGATCATAATCTCTCCTCCTCGAGCCCCGAACAGCTTCCTCATAGTCTCGTCTACCTCACTGGACCACCCTCCTAGAACATCTATGATGATGTCATACTGCCACACGTCTATCCTGGGAATTTTGAGGGCAGCATTATGACGCGCAAGGTACTTATACTGAACAAGCGCAGGACAACATGCCAGCACATTAGGGATACTTTCGAAGGTTTTGCCACAGAACCTCTAGAGGGTGTCTTTTAGTTGATTGGTTTGGCTCTTGCTCGCGTAATACACCTTTGTTGCATCCCCACGATAGTTTGTGTTGTTGCCGTATCCCAATCCTTCAGCCACGCAAAGCAACCCCATTGGTTCAGCTTGTCATCCTCCCATCTAGATGAGAAGAGCTTTCCTTGCCATCGCTTTTCCCTGACTTCAGTTTTCCGCCTCTCCAGTGTTTTTGCGTTTTCAAAACGACGGCTTGCTGGTGACCTATTGTGTTCACTTTCGTTTTCTGCCATCGTCGTTGGTGTTTCAGTCGTCAATTCTTAAGGCAGTCGAGAGCCGTAGATAGAGCTGCAGCTAATTGCTTTGCCTCCGTATTGAAAATTAAAACCTTTCCTCAAAACACCAGGAAGGCGAAAAAATTGTCATAGGCTAAGTTAAAAAGTCTTTCAAGATCAGTAACCGCGCCATATGATTTGATATTTTCTTACAGATTCTGTAGATCAGTTCCTTTGCTGGTATGTAGCTTAACGAATATCTACGGTAACCTTGCGCAGTAGCCGATAATCCACCTCAATCGAAGTATCACTAAAAACATATTTGAACATATAAATTAAAATACCTCAAAGTAAGATACATAAATACACTGCACAACAAGAAAAAATTTTATTTCAGCTACAGTGGTAACACTTGATAAATAAAAATTAAATAAATATGAAACAGAGTCACTTGGGGCAAAAGCACTGTACAGCGGAATCCCGGTTTAACGATATGCCAAGCGGACGCCAAAATTATATCGTTTAACCGGGATATCGTTATACCGAGATTTCTGGTATAACGATGTAGTGGGAAAATTTCTAAAAATATTGTTATACCGGAAAAAAGGTGACGTACGCGTTTTTACTCTATGTTCACTGATCGATAAATTTGTAATAAATACTTTGTAATATCAAATGATTTCAAAATAAATAATGATCCAAAGCGGATCAGCAATCTTGACTGCTGGAGTGTAAGTAAGAACAATGAATATTAACAGAAACATTGATGTTTATTAATTAAAGTTTGTTTTGTTATAAAAACAGCATTTCCCATGGTCTGTCATGTTGATTTTATCATTATACCGGGAAAGATTTTGCTCTCGGGAAACAAAATCCCGATCGTTAAACCGGGAGTATCGTTAAACCAAATATCATTAAACCAGGGTACTGCCCCATACATTTTGCTATAGCTTTTGCCGGGGAAACGAATGTTTACCGTTATACCGGGAATATCGTTAAACCGAAGATCGTTAAGCTGGGATTCCACTGTATTAGAAAATATTCAACTTAGGATTGTCTGACCAAATGAATTGTAAAACAAATTGGCCAGCATTTTGTATCAAACAACATTATATATAAGTATTTAGAATAAAACGGAAGCGAGCGATGTTCATTTTCGCGCGCTCTGATTGACTCCTGTAATTCGCGATATCAAAGATTGTTAGTTGATTTTGAAACGGTTTGGAAGAATACGTGCTAAAAATAGGAAAAAGGTCTCGTTGTATCGACCATTCACCTCAAATTTGGGTGGATAAACAGTTGATTTTTTCTTACTGTGTCAAAATAATACTGACATATAACAACAACTAATTGTGATGGTATTGTTTCATAAACTCATTAAGATCACTCTAAGACTAAGGCCTGGGACAAACGTCGAACTTTCATGAGTCGAACTAAATTGTAGTTCATGTCGACCCAAATCAATTTTTTCCGACGGCTCAGGTCAAACGTCGAACGTAATTAGAAAAACCAAATAAGAACACGTTCTATCCGTCTCAAGCAGACGGATAGAACGTGTCAGTCGAGCCAAATAGAATCTGTCGAGCTTAATCGGGGCAGACGACGAACTTATCATGCACTTAATTGCTCAATTCAATTCGACCCATGAAAAATTCGACGTTTGTCCCAGTCCTAAGCTAACAACTAAGTACAATTGTTTTGTAGAATTTTTTTCGATTTCTATATAGATACCAAAAAATATTGGGTTGGAAAAATTCGAGCAGAAAGTGTCACCTACAAAAGAATATCCTGCATAAGCATTGAATGATAAAAGCTTCTACAATCCCTTTCCTAATGGTCCATCGCTTATTCAAATATTTTAGAAAACTGGCGTTTCAGTAATAATTGAGCAACGATTTCCGATGGAGTTTGTTTGCCGCTAAACCAGAAACATTTCGTCTCCTATCCAACCCCATGCCATTAATGCAACACACTTTAATCGAAAAAGGGGGATGAGTTTTTAAACTGGAACAGCTAGCTTTATGCACCCTTCGCAACACACTTTCAGATTCGTCGCTAAACTGGAAACAACTCGTCTCGCATCCAGTCCCACACCATTTGCGCAACAGACTCGGACGCGTCCAACACAAAAGCATGTTTAATATTCTGCTTGCATAGCTTGATGTTGCCTTGTGGGAACCTCGATTTCATGTCTTCATAGAAGGACAAAGGGACCCAAGGATCGCAGGCGCCATAGTAAAAGACAAGTTTATCCAAGTGTTGTGAAATACAATCCTTGTCTAGGTGATCAACGTGAAACAGATCTCTTCCTGTCTGAAGGATGTTACTGACCGTAGTGTACGTTAAGAATGCCTGGGTGGCATCCAGCGTACTAGGATGTTGTACGTTGTGTTTAAGCCACATAAACCAGCCAACTGAAAACTTTTGTAGTGAAGAAGGTAACAACGAGAACACCCATGTTGACAGCACAAACGGCCAGAACAAAATATAAGCGATAAACGCCCACACATTTCCGCTGCGAGACGAAGAAATTCTCTCAATTGTTGGGAAAAGGAGATAAGATTTAAGGATCCTTTTTCTGTCGTGATAGCGCTTTAAAACTTGAAGGATGATGTAGGATCCAACTGAGTGACCAATCAGAACTAACTTTGAATACTGTGGAAGATGATGGGTGATGAATGACAGTTTGTGGAAGATTTGGTCCTCAAGGTTAAACGATGTTGGAGTATTTCTGTACCAGTCCTCGTCCTCCCAAAAAGTTTCGTCGTCCACATCCACACGAGAGTGGCCTAGTAGCGAGAGACGTAATTAATACACTTTGCAGTTTACATTGTGCAAGATTAAGTAAATAATAAAAACATAGAGAAAAATATTGTGTAAAATTGAAACAACCAGTTTTCGTTCTCTTTTTTATAAGAACGACTAATCTTTCAGCCGAGGCTGAGTGTTCTTGAATAATTTGAGAATACAATTCTCAAAACGTTCTTAAAGGAAGCCTCCACTGTGTAACATTAATGTTCTCAAATAAAACTTTTATGAAGTCTATGTCGATATCAGCAGCTCTGATTTGATAATTCTGCGCATATAACTAATTCCAAGCAACTTAGTTAAATCAGTTTTATTGTTTGAATATCCCGCGCGCCGCCATTTTGATTTGTGACGTAACTTGGTTGCAGTGCCAGTCTCCACTCGCGATGAATACAATAGCAAACTGCAGCCACCTTACGTCATAATTCAAAATGGCGGCGCGCGTGGAATGATCAAACTGTAAAACTGATAAAAAAAATTAATGGTTCTTACAAAACAAGCGTGTACTCAAGTAAAGAAATCAAATGATTGAGTCAAGGATTTTGTGCTGCAGTATAATAAAATAGAGTTCTCGGCCATTCCTGAGCCTCAGCAGATGTGTTCTTTGCATGTTTGGACGATTTGTTAGCCTCACTCTCTAAAAAAGATGTTGTTATAAAATTGAGTGTAGTATGCTCCTATAGCTAGCCGATTGATTTGTTGCGTTCAGTTCTAAATTAGTATAATGTTTGCTATGTAAAGAATATCTTTATATCAGCAATTTAAGCATTTGCTTCGGTTTAATACAAGTACTGAACTAATTCTTAAGCAATTTTAACAGTTACGTTTGTCGGTTCTTAATACCAAACAAAGGTGTATACGAATAAGAACAACTTTGTATAAGAACGAGGCCCAGATAGCAAAAATTCAAATCGAAAAATTTAGGAACAAGCTGAGGCTCCCGCTAGATGGTTTAATTGTTTTAAACTTTACCACGCCAAATTTCGCTTTTTCCTTAGCTGCATATACAGAAAAGGTTCGCAAATTTTCTCTTTTAATAATCAGTCATTGCCTCAAACTGTATGCAGTACACCTACACTTGCCCCGAAATTAGTTCCTTACAAAATAAGTTGTAGTTGTAGTACCTTAGCATTAGTTTTTATTCGATCTAAACTACACATAAGAACAATTTAAGGACAGTTTGAGGCTAAAATCACCTAAAAAATTAAGAACAATGAGCCTCGGCTAAATTTATTTCTCGTAAACAAGAAAGCGTGGGCACCAGCATATTGAGTTTCACTGCAATATTTTCTTCTTATAGACACAATGCTTTCACAAACCTTGGTTCGTTTGGGGAGACAAATTGCTCTGCTTCAGAATTAAAAAACAAACACAAAATTGAATTTGCATAAACAGAACCAATTTGTGTTTTGAAAAGCCATGTTTTTCCGGCTGTGATTGGCTACTTCTTGTTCGAAAACCATCGCGATTATACTTTGGTCTTTGAGTCTCTTGTTTTTTATCTCGTCTATTTTGCAGCATTTATAATTCATGATTCAAATGAAGCGTTAAACACGAATTTATCCAAGAACCAGAGAGCAGCTGCAATGGCCTAGCTATAGAAATATAAAAAAGAAACTTTGCAGCATATAATAATAAACTTAATACGTTATACGCCAAGCGGTTTATGTCAGCTCACGGGAAAAGCCCTTTGCGCTAGCAGTCGCCTTTTATAACCAAAAATGAATTGTTTTCGACGGATTTCTAACTATAATGCTTTTAAATAAAGATTTGAAATAGCCTTAGTGCTGAGTAAAGTTTTCTTTAGAACAGGGAAGGTAATTCTGTGTGGTTTATTCGAAGCGAAGGAACACGGCGTAATAAATTCG
>JAOBAT010090893.1:0-17593 GCA_026413305.1 Hydrozoanthus tunicans
GTAGTAGTAGTAGTAGTAGTAGTAGTAGTAGTAATAGTAGTAGTAGTAGTAGTAGTAGTAGTAGTAGTAGTAGTAATTAGAGTGTATTCATGCCAATAACTATCAGTTCAAAGTTCATTGCAGTCTAAGTTGGGTTTGTATTATATACAATATGTTTAGCTACAAAAACAATAATTACCTGATGCTGTCACAATAGAAAGCGTTTTACCCTCATCATAGATGTTGATAGAAAAGTTCATCATATCTGCAAAGAAATAACACCAGTTAAAAGGTGCAAATGAACAATAGTTACTTTAGCAAAAGGCAAAACATGTAAACACTTTGGCTAAGTTTAAACATTATTGGTTTTATAATTCAAAACTAACAGAATGATGACTAACATGCAAAGTTTTGCAAAACCATGAAACTGGAATCCAAGGAACAGAAAAAGGAAGAAGTGGTACCATGTTTCTATAATGTTGATGTTATCATTGCTGACTATATCAGGGTTTTCATTAGCATTAATTTTGGAAATAACAGATAGCTGTGATTCTGCACAAACTCCTAGTGGGGTGCGGGGATATGCTAATCTCCCTCCTATTCTTCTCTTCCCCCCCCCCACAGGTAATTTTTAAAACTTGACTCTAAAATGCAGTTTTCTGGGTTTCCTTGACTGGAATTGGTTAGCCAGGAAAATATATATAGAGGAGCCAAAAGCATTCTCAAAAAATGAAATATTTGAATAATTTGGCAATTACAATCAGTATCAGTTTGAAGTCGTTCGTTAACTCCGAGCAAATTGCAATTAGAAAGAGTGTGCGAATCCAATATCTCTAGAGAGGAGCTTTCCAAAGGATGAGTCGTTATCACTTTCAAAGTCCCATTCACCACAGTACAATCGACGAATTCCACACTTAAAGAACAATCATTTCCAAATGAACTACTGGATGTTAGATATCAAACAACTGGATGTTATGTCTGGCTTGAAACAAAGTTGTTAAGAAAATTAAATCTTAACCCTTCTCAACTGTTATAAATTGCCCTTTGAGCAAAAGAAAGAACCATCTTATAGCTTATGGAGATGCAACAGCCACCATTCCAGAAAGAAATCAACACATTTGAAAATTGTTTTTTTCAAATTTTAGGTACAAAGTTAATAGGTTTTTTTAGTAGACAAAAACAATTTTATTGTATTATGTATTATTTTTTTCACATTTGCCATTGTAACTTTGGATGTGTACCTTCATCTTAAGACTAATAAAGAGAACATCACTCACCAGTCTTGCCAAAAGTGGCAAACTGTCCAGATTCTCTGTAGCTTGAAAGCAGGGTGCAGCTATCAAGATCACCTGTCTCTGATGTATCAATACATGCTCTGAAGTATTAAAACATAATAAACAATTCAAATACTAGGAAAAATTTTGTGTCTCTCTCGTAGGAGGGAGGGAGAAATCAAGCTTGGAAAAAGCAGTTTTGGGTCACCGCCTCATCCATCATCTTGGACCTTTTGTAAATTGTCTTTAAAGCTCTATCAAGCTTATTTTCTTAAGTTCAAGATGAAAAGTAGAACCCTTTTCTCGCTGTTCCTGTTACATTTCATAGACTTGAAGCATGCAATGAGGATGTAGCAGGAGGCATATAAGATAGCATGAGGCATAAAGCAGAGATAATCTTTTTTATCTCACAAAAAATTAGTTCTGGCTACAATAGTCACATTGTTATAATTTTAATCAATGAATTACTCCCTTGAAAATGTTTGAAATAGAAATTTCATGACATTTTTTAACAGAAATCAAGCCTGCTGGGTCAAAATTTGCATTCCAATCTTTTTTTATTAAAAAGCATATTTAGACGTGGAATTTCTATTTCGTTATTCCACTTTTGAGTTCACAGATGACAACAATTTTAATCCAAACAGTAAAAAATTATGCTTCATTGGGACTTTAAGGATGCGGCTTATTAAAACCATGTTTTCTGGAATCCAGCTTCCCTTTATTAAACACTTGACATACCCCGCATGTCAATCAAAATGTATGCAGAAAAAAATAGGATTACCTAGTAATATTGAACAAGAAAAATTTACCTCCAGGTCTCGCCATCATGGAAGACTACACAATCAAAAGTAGGCCCAGGGTCCACATACTTCTTGTCCAACAATGCTAGAACCTCCAGCTGGGCTTGAAGATCTTCCTTTACTGCTTTCTCTGACTTGCACATTCATTCAAAAATAAAACTTTCGTGATGCAAAACTATTAAATGAACCCGATGTGTACTAGTTTTCAAAACACCCTTTTATTGTAAAGATACTAATGAAACAGCAGGATTTTTCCTTTTACTAAAAAATTATATCTTTACCGCATGCAGTGAAGATGCTATCTTTATCTTTCAGGTGTGAAGATATTGATGTTGCAATGGTTATAAATATGATTCACCAATTCAATGAAAGATTCCAGTGCAGCCATGTGGCCAGTTATTTAAAAAAAAGTTGTGTTTTATGTAGAAATTTCATCATCTGTACCTATAAAATTATAAACAGAACATTACATCGCTGCTTGGGGATACAAATTTCCACTTCACTCACGCGTGAAAGAAACTTTCAGCATCAGAAGACAAAAATCGTATCCCAACACAGCTATGTAGTATCCTCTATATGTCCTCCCAAGAATAACACTGAGCGTTCATCAACTCTCAACTATAAACAACTATTACACTACAAGAAGGAGTTTCTTACATGTCAAAAGTCCTTGAGGCACAAAATGATGAGTTAACTAGAACGAAATTCGCAGAAAATGACGCATCGTCAAATTGTTTATAATAAGTAGAAACCAAAGTTCTAGTACACTATCTGCAAATGTAATTCTATAAAAACAGATGTTCAAAACATCTGCCATTGATTTTTGTTTATAAACACCATCAGTTTTGTCACGCACTATCTATTGCTCATTAGAAGAAACGAACTAGCATATTACAATCAAAAATTCTGTAATCTGATTGGCTAATCTGATCACTTTCTATTGTTGTCATTTTCTATGAATCTAAATTAATTAGTCAACTTGTTGACTAATAGAAAACTCCACTTCGTCAGCTATATGTTATTCAAGTATATTGAAGGATACACGATAGTACACTAGTCAGTTTCTAATAAATGTGGTTATCAAAAATAACCACTCTGGACCACTTTAAGTATGCAGCCTTGTAGAATAGGACTCTGAGTTATTCACAACAACACGTCAAAGAAGGGCCATCACTTTTTGTAAAAGGCACTAAAGGTTAAACAACACCTTTGAGTACTTACAGGATGTCATTTAATTTAAAGGGGATGCTAGTTTTTAATGGGGCTGAAGTGATCGGTAAGGTTTGACATTATTACTGACGCAGTGTTAAGGTCATTTTAAAAAAATTTCAACTCATTACTACATTTGTTCACCTACAAAACAATCTTTGTTTAGAAGAACTGGACTTACTTATAACAAAAACATTGTTAACCCAAATGACAGCTCTAGATATGGAAGCTTGAAGAAAAAAAATATAGAATCTAACATACAGATGCATCAACTGGTACAAGATATTAATTTTTCCTATCAGTCAGCTACATTGTAGGGCATCCATAACTCTCTAATTGGAAGTACAATGGACTACTGCAAAAAATTTGACCACAAGTTAGAGAAAAACAGAATTTACAATACCTAACTTAATCAAGACAAAGGGTAAAAAATATAATCTATAAATACCTTGGATGGATTAGTCTGGTCAGCTTCAAACTGGTCTAAACGTCTCTGAACCTCAGCTGTACATACTCTATGAGGAGGATCCCAAAGTTTCTCCCTTCTTTCTTTCTGTTGGAACAACACATTAGATTTTAATCAAAATAGCAACAAGGTTTTCTTTCTTGAGAGCTAAACTTACTTGTTTTCATGATTGTCAGTAATGTTGTACCATAATTGTTGTTATCATTGCTCTTTCCATCACCCAACTATGCTGTACCTAGACATATATGAGTGCGAGACATTCTTTTGAAGATTAATTACATTATTTGACAAAAAGTTATGTGACTTTAAAACTTTGTTCTATCAAATCTGAAACTCAATATGAAGTGCATTCTTGGAAACAACTTGTATGAATTTTAAACATAACTTGCTCCAGTGTTCTAGCTAGACCAGAGAAAAGAGTGCAACACCATGTTGTTTTCCTTGGCGCCCTGCCATTTTCATCCAGCACCCTATCGTTTTCAAACCTTAACCTAATTGTCATAAAGAAAATTAAAGTTAACATGCAGAAAGTTTTGATATTTTAACTCAATAATTTTCAAAGTTCTCGAGTATTTGAATGAGCGCTCAAAACATTGTGACTCAGAGCCAAAATAATCAGTCAGCGAAGGAAGGTTTCAACACAGTCTGAGATGATGGAATAACACTCTAATGTAAAAGGGATGTTTCCATTAACATCTGAAACAATGGAATAACCATTGAAGGTAAAAGGGAAGTTCCAACAGTCTGAAGGTTGCAGCAAACTGAGATGATGGAATAACTATACAAGGTAAAAGTGGGTTCCAACACAGTCTGAGATGATGGAATAGCTATCCAAGATAGAAGGGAAAGTTCCAGCAATTCTTAAACAAGCGAATAACAATCTAAGGTAAAAGGGAAGTTCCAACACAACCTGAAATGATGGAACAACCATTCAAGTTAAATAGGAAAATTCCAACACAGTCTGAGATAATGGATAAACCATCTAAGGTAAAAGGAAGGTTGAAACACAACCTGAAACGAAGGTAAAGGGAAGGTTCCAACACCGTCTGAGATAATGGAATAACAGTCAAAGGTAAAAGGGGAGGTTCCAACACAGTCTGAGATGATGGAATAAACATTTAAGGTAAAAGGGAAGGTTCCAACACAGTCTGAGATGATGGAACAAACATTTAAGGTAAAAGGGAAGGTTCCAACACAGTCTGAAATGGCAGAATAACCATTTAAGGTAAAAGGGAAGGTTACAACACAGTCTCAGGTGATGGAACAACCATGTAAGGTAAAGGAATGGTTCCAACACAGTCTGAAATGGTGGAATAACCAATTAAGGTAAAAGGGAAGGTTCCAACACCCTCTGAGATGATGGAATAACATTCTAAGGTAAAAGGGAAGGTTCCAACAGTCTGAGATGATGGAATAACATTCTAAGGTAAAAGGGAAGGTTTCAACAGTCTGAGAAAGCGTAATAGCCATCCAAGGTGAAACAAAGGTTCCAAAAAAGTCTCAAATAATACCCATCTAAGGTAAAAAAAAGGTTTTAGCACAGTCTTGGGTGATAGAATAACCACCTATGGTAAAAGGAAGGTTCAGGTAGTTAGTTACTACAGTGTTCTCTCTAGTTTGGTGTGTCCCTTGCCACTGCATTTGAAGTCAGCAAAACAGCCAAATTATCTGCAAACTGTCTGCCCACTAGAAGCCTTTAAACTAAGATCTTGCCTGTTTGTTCTGTGGGGTGAAGCTGACAAATTTACAGGAATGGAAGCCTGGGGGTCACAAAAATACAAACATCACCTCTTTTTTTAACTACTGTGGTACCCAGAAAGAATGTGTTGCATTGACTTTGTATTGATTTCTAGAGATAAATTCCTTCACCTTCATTTAGGGAGTGTTAGGACCTATTAGATGGTAGAGTTACATTCAGCACTTTTGATGGGTGCAATAGCTACTGCTTCTGCGATTAATGTTTCTGTAACGAAGGATTTTTTTACAGGGCGAGGGGGTTGGCCACACACCCAACCCCCAAACTCAGAGAGCCAACTGCTAAACTCAGGGGTAAAGGACCCTTGCAGTAGTTTTTCTGGAGTCAAGTCACTTACAACTATATAGTACCTGGAGTCGAGTCTTCAACTTCTCTCCAAATATGCTGTATGCACTCTTAATACCAATGTAGAAATTTCCAGAAGGATTCTTCCAATGAGCTGGAACCTACAAATTTTGCACCAAGTTAATGTTTCAATAAAATAAACACTTTGGCATTCATAGTAATATTTCTAAGAGTTTAAATTGAAAGATATAAGCTAAAAAAACTTTAAAATAACTTTATTAATGTACATCAATAATTTTTCTCCACTACTAAGCCAACAATTTACACTGAATAAAGTTTAAAGCTTTTAACATCAAAGCACATGGTAAATCAAACCCTATCAACTATCAAAGCTTTGCTACAACATTTACCATTGGTTGTGACCTTTAAAGTTTTGTTGAACTAACCTTCAGTGATTTTCCTGACAACCCCGTGATACAGCCATCTGCAAACTGCACAACAGTTGATGTGTCTACATCACCACTGCCGGTTGCATCAATGACATCCACAATTTTTCGCTTTCCATCAGGAGTTAACTTTGAAGAAAATAAGTTAAAAGCTAACATACCTCTTCCTTTTCAAGCAAAAACCCTGGCTTAACATAACATAATGTTTCAAATAACTATTATTTTCTAAATTATATTGAGATGCATTTGATATTGGTACTGATGACAAATCAACAAGTGAAATATGTTTGCATAAAAATGCCAAGTTTCTGATATTTTACTTTTGTGAAGCTCTCACACACAGATTGCGATGCATTCATTTAAGTAGGCAAGCAAATTTATCTGCCCACAAGAAAAAGGTAAAAGCCATAGCAGTTGATTTGCAATAATTTTCAAAATTAAGTTAACTGATTTCAAAATTGCTAGTGATGTTTTAGCAGTTTACAGAACTGCCATGATATCTTCTGTAGTTTTTGTTAATTTCTAAACATACAATCATGTAACAAAAAAATTTTGTACAGGAAAGGTATTAAAAACAGGGCTTCTGGTAGTTTGCGTGGTCGAGGACTTACAATCTTTTGACAAATCCGCAAAGTCCCGCGAATTTCTCAAAAACACACGAATTCTTGCGAATTCTGGTATTTCTGCTACAATTCTCAACTAATCTAATCATATTTTGAGCTATTTTCAGCCTTAAAACAAGGTATACTTTCGAATTTAAGTGAGAAATCTCACGACTGAATTGATCAAGGAGTGAGATTTCGACTCGATTGAGTAAGCAATGTTGAAAATAACGAGGGGTTCTTAAACATCACAAGAAACTAGAAACTAGTTAAATGTAAGAGGCTCTGTCATTGGTGTATATATGTATTGTTCACGAAGTCTGATCTAGACAAGTATGGCAGCGGCTGGTGGAGAAACATTTTCATCAAACGCTACAGATCTTTTTAAAAACTAGGTGAATTCAAAAAGAGAGGCAGGAAGGAGAACCATGTCTGCTGAGTGTTAAAAGCTCAAATCATGCAGAAAGAGTTGTGAATAACAATCAGAAACTAAGGTGATTATACATTTGCAAATAAGACGTTTGCAAAGGACAAGAAAGACAAGAACCACTGCATACTGATCACTCTTTATTTAGTTATTACCTTCAAAAATGTTTCCCAGATAACAAATAATAAAGCAGTAAACTATGGTGATATATGAACTTAAATTTGCACAAATTGTCTGTTTTTTCTGCGAATTTGAACTGAAAAATCCCACGATTTTGACCATTTTTTCTGTGACTTTCACCCAAAAAATCCTACAATTTTCGGCTTTTTTTCCCGCGAATTACCAGAAGCCCTGTAAAAATTTACAAAGAAAGCTTACAATTTATATGAGAAAATTGATGGTCTGAAAAAAAAGGGTACGAATCAAGTCTTTCTTTAACTGGATGGCAGCTAAATGGCCTGATCTGTGATACGAAATGTTGCTAGGGCATAAAGAGCAACATTTTGACAAGTTTTGTAGGTGCTTTATGATTACTGAACCTCCTAGGCTAACATTCTTTCCTAGAAAATTCAAACAATGGAGCCCAATGCTTAAGTACATTTTTTCAAAGGCATGTTTTTGCTAATGCAAAGCTCAAAAATCAAATTTCTATACATCTATACATTAAGATCTGAACTGCCCCCTGGCCAATAGTAGTGGCTGTACAGGCTAATCAATGAATAAAACAAACTTATGAATAAATGAATGAAAGAAGAAAAATTCACAACTGGTTTGAATTAATACGCAAGTGTGCCAAGGTGACTTTGTGTTCAACTGGCATGTTCAGTTGAAAACTTTGATATTTTTTCATCCTCCTATGTTAAGCATAGCAATATTCTGAGACTGCCCGAGATACCAAGATGGCCTTTTTAAAATCGAGCAAGAGTCTTTGGAAAGTGATGAATATAAAGAGACTAAAAATACAGAGACACTGAACAAGTTTCAAGCAAAATAAAGATTTTGAGCTCTGCCTGAAATGCTATGAATGCAAGCCATTTTGTGAGAAAATCCAACACTGAGATGGAGAAAAAAAAACTTAAAAAAAGGAATCTTGAGACGTGACAAAAAAGATGAATAGATTTTGAGAACAGGTCTTAGTCACATTGCAGGATTTTCAATATACTTAGTGTTGATATAGTACAAGTTACAAATGTTTTATCCAGGAGTTTTATATGGCAATTAATTAATAGTTGTAAATGAATGTAAACTAGAATAAAACTTTTCTGCGAGCATTTACTTTCTACGGGTGCTGATCGCACTTTTAATAAATAACTGATTTTGAATCTGTTGTTGGTGGAAATCTACATTATTAAAATAAATTGGAAATAACGTAAGGGTAAAGGGCCACTTGATAAATGATTAAAACAACCAGTAAATCTCGCAATCTGTACTTCCAACAACCTGATTATCTTGGCTAAATGTAACAAAGGATTAAAAGCTAAGACACATAAATGAAAATAAAAATGAAAAATGTATTGAAAATTTCTACGGTCCAAACCTGTAAGCCAGAGGCCCCTGGATCGACGGCGTTGTCAAAGATGGCAATGAGAACACCACGTCCGTCATACTCAGGATATTTAGAAAGAAATCTTTCTGCTTCAGTTTCGCGCTTGGGAAGAAGTCCGTGGACAGGAAACTCTTCTGTTACTGTGATTGCCGCCATTTTGTTTTCGATTGCCCGGCCGGCGCTCGGGTAGGGCTAGTGCCCAGCAAAAATTTTTTTTGACAACGTCATGTCATACTTACTCGGGAGGACTGGGGGAATATGAAAACGCTTTCCGTGGGGAGTAGTATAGTGCGATCTAAAATAATATTTACGGAGATGGACTATTATAGAGAGCATGCATAATGTGCTTTTATTATACGAAAAGTACGTTAGAGAATTTGATGAATTATTCTAATTCTATAATTAAAATTGAGGGAATAAACAAATAAATAAATAAATAAATAAAATTTAGTTCATTGAAGTTCTAAAGAGCTCGTCTTTAATTGTCACCGGTCCCCTGTTAGAACTTAGAATGTGCAACTTCGTTCCCAGTTTCCTTTCCGCAGCAATGGTTTGTGGCAATGTTTTTGAGTTGTTTCATAAAGATCGTGGGATATAATTCCTTGATCTCCGTACACGTAGAGTCAAAGTTGAAGTGTGAATGAGAAATGTTTCAACAAAGACGGCGTGGACCAGGTCTTGGACTTGTGCTCCTTGCAGCTCAACTTTTTAATGTTGGTTTTGGAAATATTCCTCCCGTTACCCTTTCAGTAATAGGGTTAAACGTCGGCGTTTATCTTAAACTGCTGAAAAAGTTACCACACTTGGGAAAAGCTTGTGTGAGCGCTACGTATGTGTGGGACTATGGCGACTGGAAGAGACTAATTTTAGCGTCGTTCTATCATCTCGACGACTGGCACTTGTACTATAATATGGCGTCTTTCTTGTGGAAAGGCATCTCATTGGAAAGGTCGTTGGGAACTGTCGGTTTTCTCTACGTGTTAGCAGTCTTCTCTGTGTTAACAAATGTCGTGCTAGTGGCTCTTGATATGTTGTTTGCAAGTGTGTTCAACGACCCATCATACTTGTACACTTGTGCTGCTGGGTTTTCAGGCGTCATATTTGCACTAAAAGTACTTACTACATACAACTTACCAAGTGGAGTGAGTTTAGTGATGGGGATGTTCCCAGTGCCAGTCCGCTATGCATGTTGGGTAGAACTGATCCTCATTCAGTTACTTGTGCCAAATGCATCATTTACAGGGCATTTAGCTGGAATACTGTTAGGCTTAATGTATGTGAAAGGACCATTAAAACCCTTGATGGACGCACTTGCCAGTGGGGGTAAGTATTGTGATGATCACAGTAGGGTCACTGTCGCAGCTGAGCACCAGTATAATTTACGTTGCAGTTAATGTATGTATGCCATATAGGACAACTGGTTGTCACAGCTGAGCACCAATGTATTACATCTATCACTATGATAGTTACTGCTGTATTCCAGTACAAGTTGGAGCCCGGCTGTTAGGAAGGTTGAAAACCAACCAACCTAGCTATATTTATGTGACTAGTGACAACTGGTCATCACAGCTATTAAAGTAACAGTGATTAACCTGGCTGTATGATTGGTGACAACCAGTTGTTGTTTCAGAGGTTTAGTTTCACACAAGACTTGCATCTGGTTGTTTGATAAGGAATGTCTGGTAGTTCACACACAAAATAATTGTTTTTAAGTGTGGAGATCTTTAATGGTATTGCGATGAATGGGACTTCGATAGTGATAGTGACTTGCACAGCAAACTGATAATTATAACATTTGCCAAATGCAAGTTAGGTAAATAAATCATTATTTGTGACTCAATTTTTTCTAGCTTCTCTAAAGACCTTTCTGGCCAACCAGTTTGGGCCCAGGGATCGCAGAAAACTGCATAATTTTCAAAGAGTCCAGTTTTTTCGAATTTCTTTGGGGAGCATACCCCCAGACTCCCCTAGAATTTCTTGTCTTCTGCTTGCTGAACCGCTGCATCTGGTATTCCAAATGCTAAAGTATCCTAGTCATAAGTGGAAAGGAAAAGTGCTGAAAGCTAGCTAACCCATCCCAGAGGAGGGGGGAAGGGACATTTTATGGATTGGCAGCAGATTTTTGAAAAATGCAAATTTGTCAGAACCACTCGTGACACCATCAGTTGAAAACTTTAAGTGTTAATACCTCAAGATACATAAAAGATTTCAACAAAGTCTTTTCACCACAAAATACTTGTTCATTTGTCTCATGGTCTCAATCATGTAAATAAATGAGCACGACATTTCGACTGCTGCTGCTAGCCTCAATCAGCTGGTGGTGTAGAATGGATGAGGGGTCTACACCCTGGGAAGGGGGGGACTTCGGGGTCAAAAAAGGTAGGGATTACCATTGAGAAGTCCCTAAAATACCGTAAAAAAATACCAAGGGATGCAAAACTCTCTACCCTAAAAAATACTTCTCGGTTTTAAAATTATACCCTAAAAGGTACCAGTTGAAGTCTGAAAATCTTTTCCTGGGTAGCTAGCAGGTCAGCATTAAGTCTCTTCATGTTGCACTGAATGCGATATGCAGTTAATAAAGGCATGCACATAATTGGAGGTTCGCCTAAGGACTTCTTGTTCAGTACGCATATTTGCTAAAACACGGGACTGTTTTAAACCCTAAAAAATACCAGGCTCTTGGTTTAACACATATTTTCTTTTAATAATACCAGACTGGCAATTTTTACCCCTAAAAATATGACGGCCATACCTACCATCGCAATATAGGGAGTACCACAGCCCCCTACAGCCAGCCCCCCCCCCCCTCCCCCCGGTCTACACCATGGCCTGACAAAGACTATTGCAGCAGCAGTCAAAATGCCACTGTCTTTTAGTTATGATTAAAATCATGAGACAATTAATTAAGTATTCATTTATTATTTTCCACATGAATGGATGATCCCTCTCACTTTATCATTGTTGTTGTTAATTTACATCAATTAAGTTGGATAAAACTGTTATCTTGCAGTGTCAGGAGGTGGAGAAAGGTCAAGATACTATGGAAGACCTTCATACACATACCACAGTGCCACTACAGGTAGCAGATCCAATCCAAATATTGAAACATCTATTTAGAGTAACTGTAGTGTAGACCCCACAATAGAAAATTTCCAATTACTCTTCACTCCAAACAAACAAAACCTTCAAAGTGGGGCTATATGCTATGAAACATAGCAAGTGTATGAAAAAAGGAGCACCTGGGCTACTTATAAAGGTTTTTACTTGTGCAAGTGGAGCGTAATTTAGATGTGGTCTGTATTTTTTTTAATTATCATCCCCACCCTCATTGAATTTCATGGTTGTGTTACATCCCTTTGTTTTATATTTGAAATCTAACAATTTATTTCTTACTTCTTTGTTTTCTTGTAGAAAACAAGCTAGGTTTTGTGTTCAGGCCAGTGTTTGAATGATTGGCTAATGTAGCATGTATACATTACATTCATACAGAGATAGCATTATATGAAAGCGTACAAGCTAGAAAATTACATTTCTCTGCAAGCCTGCATGCAGGTTTTCAATTTCAAAAAGGTGATCAACTGATATTGGTTCCGAAAGAAAGGTACCTGAACCAGGATTAGTTTGTTGTACGGCGAAATACTCTCTCAAGCCAAGTGGCCTGCTATCTGTGGTTGCCATAATGCTAACTCCCCCTGAACAGGACACTTTATATATCGCAGGTTAGCCCCCAGCAGACCTGGTACTCATTTATATAGCTAAGTCAACAGGAACAAAGTTGGTTAAAGTGTCTTGGTCAAGTACATAAATAATTTACGATATGAATAATGCGTTAATTCTAAAACTGTGCACTTACCAGAGTTTCTAGCAATCTGCCAGTGGCCAACAATAAGAAAAATTGGCTTGTCATAATTGGCATAACGTAAAGCAATGTTTGCCCAGTTCCTATTTGTCACCCCTGATCCCAAGCTATGTCAAAGGTATTGCTGAGTAAACAGATCTTGACTGCTTTCTAGGAAACAGACAACCTATAGGCCAAGCAAGAAATGTGGAGGATGAAGAGTTGCAAGCTGCCATTCGTGCAAGCCTACAAGACACACACAGGTACCCAAACACAACTCGGTCCCATGCTCAAGTGAACTCATCAGGGGACACTCGGTCAAGACTCCACCCCAGGGTTCCTGAAGCTCAAGCTACAGAAGAAGATTTGGGAAGAAGTGCAAATTCCTCACCAGCAGGTGGTAACCATGACAATGCTGAGCCACAATATCCTCTCCATGACACAATGCCCACTCCAGATGAATTAAGAGAGAGGCGCTTGAGGCATTTTAACAGATAATGCTGTTGGAATGTAATAAACTTGCAAAATTGAAGAGTCAGGGCAAAAGAAAATATAGAGTATGTGGCATTGATCAAAACTTAAGTTCTTTAAAGGTAAAGATGAGATGCCTTGGAAAAACTCAGAAACTGATCAAAAGTCTTCCCATCATTTTGCACTAGTGTTACTAGTTACTTGCTGGTCTCTTTATTAACAAAGTTAAGTTTTGAATGTTTTTTTTTTGTTTTTGGTAGTTTGAAGCCATCAGCAGTGTAACTGTGAAAGCTAAGATTTTAGCAAAAGGTAGATAGCTAGCTAACCTACCCACCCACCCACAGGTTTTCATTTGCTTTACTTTGCCTCAATCAGTTGTGTTTGTGTTAGTCTGTGCAAACATGGCTGGATATTATTATTTTATTAAAGAATCAAAAGTTAGCTACCATTCTTACATAAGCTACAGCAAACCTCAACGAGTTTGGCAGAAATCAAGAGGCAGAAGACGTTTGGCCTCAGCGTGTTTGTACTGATCTGCTGTGGATTTCTCAAAATGTACCTTGGTTTGCAATAGCCAGCACATACACAGTACAATGTTTTACTCCTTAAATGAAACCCATATGTGTAAATGCCACTAACCAAAAAGTCCCTAGTTATATGTCAAACCACTCTAGAGCCAGGCTAGCAAACTACAGAAAACTGCAGTAAGGCATGGAACCCTAGTGTAGTGGATCCCTGGTGTGATAAAGTTGCTTCCTAAGTATTAAAGTCCCACCAAGCTTATTTTTTTTACTTTTTGGATTAAAACTGTTGTCATCTGTGAACTCAAAGTTCAAATAACCAAAGAAAATTTCCACGTCTAACTATGCTTTTTAACCAAAAAAAGATCGGAATGTAAATTTTGACTGAGGAGGCCGGGGACTGGTAACCTGTAACAGCAGCAGTGAGTTATCTGGTTTTTGTTAAAAAATATCTATTTCTGTTAAAAAATGTCATAGAATTTTTGTTTCAAACATTCTCAAGGGAATAACTCATTGATTATAGTTACAACTATGTGACTATTGTAGCCAAGATTGAATTTTTTGAGATAAAAAAGATTGTCTCTGCTTCATGCCTCCTGCTACGTTTTCATTTCACGCTTCAAGTCTAAAAAATGTAACAGGAATGGCGAGAAAAGGTTTTATTTTCGAGAATTACTATTATTAAAGGGTTCTACTTTTCATCTGGAACATAAAAAAATAAGCTTGATAGGGACTTTAAATCCAGTTTCTTTTAGACAGGTGTCAAGGTCCTTTTACTTCTTACCTGTTGTTAAGATGTATTTCTAAAAATATTGAAAAAGGGTTAAGCAGGATTATTCTTTCGGTTTTGCAAACTTTATTTGGTAACAGTTTAACTTATAAATTTTGAAACCCAATTTAACATTATTATGTTTATCAGTTCTAGTTAAAGTGCCTTAGTTTGAATTCTTGATAGAGCAAGTTTCCTTAGGAAACCCCAGTAATAAAATAAAGACATTCAACAGTAACATAAATTATATCTTACAGCTGATTGAAGTTTCCAAATTGCTTTTTGAACAACTTTAGAACTTTCTGGCTATAGTTTTGTTTCCGTGTTGTTTGTTTTCTTGTTTACCTGAGTACATTTTAGTTATTAACTACGTTCCGTGATTGGAGGTAGGCTTACATTTCGATCTTTGATCTCTTTATGTAACTCAACTTTTGTTGTTGAAATACAATCGTAACTGCCTCTTTAAAACGCTTGTGCTTGTTACTCTTCTATTCGTACATATAGGGCGTTTGATTATTAGTTTCGAAAATAAATTATGTTTTAGTTTTAGATAGGATTTACATTTTAGACCTTATCTTAGGTATATAAAAGTATTTTATTCATCTATTTTGAATATCAAATAGTTTAATGTCCTTTATGTTCTTTGTAGCCTGAGAAAAAAGCCGCATTTCTTCGCGTTCTCAGTTCCTTCACCACGGTAGACAGTTGTAAAATTCCATACTGAAGACGTAACGTTTTGTAAAATTACTCTCTTAGCTCATTACATATTACAAAAGGTCTATTGCCAATAAAAATCGCTGAATTCATCTCGTTCATGAGTTTCGATACCCAAACCACGCGTAGTTTTCATCTGTATCAAGATTGAAGCGTCACCACAAATCGAATTGAACACAAGGACATCAGTAAGATACTCAATTTCCTTTCCATCAATTTTGACATCAAAATTTGTAACAAAAGGTCTCTACAATGCCTGCGCTTTTCAACTGCCAAATATCCCTACACTTCAAAACTTATCTTAGTCCTCCCATGTAACAGCTGTCTTCTCTTCTTTCTTAACAAAATCACACCTTTCCGAGTGCTATCCTGTATCTCTGCATCAGTACAACGACGACAAAAAAGCAGATCAAATTCCAATCGTGTAATCGTAGCATACTTTCCAGTTAACACTGGTAGTGATATACAAATTCCTCTCTTACCTTTATGCGGAGCGAGCCTCTGTCTTTTTTGCTCCACTTACTTCCAACTAGTAGGGTTTTACGCATTTTAGCTTTTAACAATTTTCTTTTTCAAAAATAACGTGATAAAAATGTTTTGAACATAAAACAATGACCTCCTGATTACTATTTAAAAGAAGTGAAAGCTTAAGACGTCAATCAAAAACTCGTACTTCGTGCCCAAACACCTCGAAAACAATAAATTTTCAATATTTTTTCAGTGTTAGTAATGGGTGATGAAAAACTCGCACTCTTTTTTGATACTACACGCGTGCCGCACGAACAATATGGCGGACAGTGGTTGCTGCGATAGCAAAACAACCTTGTTTATCTTGTGTAAAACGTTTTCAACGGATAATTTTAAGGGAAGAGCAGTTTTATTGTATCCACCAATATGTCTTTCTGGGCGCGATGTATTTGTAGACAAGCCTAAGTGCACTTTTACCAACATCTCGCTTGATACTACGTCATGGAATTTTGCGGTGGCTGAAATGTCAGAATGTTGTCTCTGTCGTTTGCGGAGGAGTGGGAGGCAAGAACGCAACGACAGGTGGCTGTTTTCTCAGTCTAGGACTTTGTAAGAAGTAAAAAAGGTTTTATAACATATGTACAAGTATTTTTAAAACAGGATTTCTTGGACTTTTAGGATTGAAACATTACTTCAGTTTTTCCTAACTTTTCTGGATTATAGTACTTGGGCTTTTTTCCACGCCTTGCTTTCGGGGTAAATCCGCGGTTTCTCTCCATGATTCAACAAGCTCAGGGCTCTTCCAAACTCCACTGGGCCAATCCCCTTGGACATAGATTGGTTGTTTATTGGATTTGTAAGGTTTTTCGTTGGCAGTCCATCTTTGGAAACATAACTGAAAATTGAAGCACAGTCCAGTTGGAAAGCAAAAAAACAAACTAATAAAAATATAGTTGTTTTGTGAACACTATCAATGAACAACTTTCTGTCTTCGTTGATGTAAGGTGGTAAGGGCGAAAATTAAAAGAATCTGATTGATAAAATTCGGATACTTTTGCTTAAGGAGCAATCCATTCAAGAATAAAAAGAAAACAAGAGTTCAAAGGAAGTTTCTTTCATAGCTTTCCCTTGCGAAAATTTAGAGAAAATTAGGACTATATTACTTTTCCTCAAGTAAAACATACACTTGCCAATCTTACCTCAGGTCGTGTTGTTACAGCGGGGACACTTTGCAGCCACATTTACTTTGTGATGTCCTACTTGAGAAAAGAAAAGTTAATGCAGAAACTGATGAGAACAACTTAAAGCTGTTCAGCCACATTGTTGATTTCTCCAACATTTTTATCTTTACATTGAAAATAGAAAAAAGATATAAAGACCCAAAGAAGCCAAAGCTATTTTCTTATCTAGTAGTTTTGAAAATAAAATTTCAAACATAGCAAAGTAAAGCGACAAAATACGAAAAAAGTTCTTAGAAGGCCGCACTGTTTTCAACAATAACATAAAATAGCTCTCGCCAAACATAAGTCATTAGTCTTAAATTTTCGAGTCTGAGGACAGGATGACATGTACAACAGATGATTGAGCAGAAGGAGAAGGGGGCAAGTATCCAGAAGTGACTCTCGGTTATCATTAGTTAGCGGATGGTTCCTTGGATGCTAGGCGGCGAAGTGCCTGCCACGGCAGCTAAAATGGTAGGAGAAAGGGCCTACAATCCACAGATGACTCTCTGTGTGTTATTAGCGGATGGTTCCTTGGATGCAAGGCGGTGAAGTGCCTGCCACGGCAGCTAAAATGGTAGGAGAAAGGGCCTACAATCCACAGATGACTCTCTGTGTGTTATTAGCGGATGGTTCCTTGGATGCAAGGCGGTGAAGTGCCTGCCACGGCAGCTAAAATGGTAGGAGAAAGGGCCTACAATCCACAGATGACTCTCTGTGTGTTATTAGCGGATGGTTCCTTGGATGCAAGGCGGTGAAGTGCCTGCCACGGCAGCTAAAATGGTAGGAGAAAGGGCCT
>JAOBAT010090904.1:0-17591 GCA_026413305.1 Hydrozoanthus tunicans
GTGGATGGGCAGCCAAGTGAACGGCTGATCATGAGTTCTTATTGCAAAAAAAAGAAGAAACATGCGCTTCAAGTTTCAAAGTTCAGGACGAAGCAACAGCCTTCGATCTCACTTGTGATTGTATATAGAAACCAACTTTGGTTATCTTTAAATTATTACAAAGTCGGCTCTAGCTACGACCCTCGAAAATTTTCTTCGTTACTGTAAATTTTCTTTCGCAAACCAAAGGCAAGTAAACTTCCTCTTCTTTTCTTTCTTCTACTTGTGTTTCTCGCCGATAGTTTAAAGTTAAATTAGTAACACGGCTTCACTTCAAATCAGCGGTAGCCTGCATAAAAAGCGTTTCTGTAAGGGCTTGGCGAATTGGTCAGATTTTCTTTTTCGGCCGCGCGAAGATTGGGGCGAGAGCAAAATAAGACGGTGGGGAAGGGAGAAGGAAACGTTTGTCACCATGCGCCATGCCACTCGCGGTGGCGCACAAAGTTAGTCAGTCCACTAGACGAAGTTCGCTTGATAGCAGATACATTAACATCAATCTATTTTCGGACAAATAAATTGTCCGAATATTAATCCGTTCAAAAATTTTTAGCATCCAAAAATTTTTCGAGAGGATATAGACCATCGGTTTTTATTTTGAGGACAGAAACAAACTGATTTGTTTATATTTTCTTACTGTTTGATCCTACACGAAAATCGTTTGAGGGACTGTTTGTCTGAGTCTGTTCCAACCATTCCGGAATTAGAATGAAGCTTTGAATTTCTTTCCAGATCGTTAAGCCCTGGACACACTAGGCGAATTTATACGCCGATCGCTGCAATTGGCGAAATTCGCTTGTGTGTCACCCATTGCGATAGCAAATTTCGTTGGCGTATAAAATTGACCATATCTGAGCATGTCAGATACGAGCGATTAAATACGCCACATTTTGCAGCCGATCAAATTCGCTTCTATCGGCGTACAAAATCGCCTTGTATGTCTCCGGCTTTAGGGCAATGAAATATTTGTTACAAACTTAAAATTCAAAAGAGTTATATCACTAAGACTTGTTTTATTTGTAACTTTGCAGGGAAAAAAACAACACAGATCCGGCGACAAAGTTGATTTTTTATTAATTCCTTTTCCGGAATCAGGCCCAACGAACGCACCCTAAAAGTTTGTCCTTTATATACTTGTTTCAAGACCTTTTAAATTATTCAATCTTCCTCTTCTTCTTCATCACTTTTTATGACAGTCTCATCACCTTCATCGTCATCATCGGCGGTATTATTATCCTATTGGCCTGCGGAAATGTTCTCTTCAACGTATAATGAGGCTTCTTCAATAGCATCATAGTTCTTTTAACCGGCAAAGAATTTGTCATTTCGAATACACAACCTTAGGACCATCTCGAATCCACCCTTTGCTATTGGTGAACTCCGATACTTTTCAGATCATTCACAGTAGCGCCAACACTTTCAAAACAAAGGCGCCAGTTTCAAAGTTCATAAACACCCATCGGTCGTTTGCTCTGCACAAACAGGTTAAAAAAACTTGTTTGGATTTAACCAGTCAACATCCTGAATATGAACTGAATGAACCCGTACCAGATGTAACTGATGAACTAATATTTTGTCTGAATTTGTTTTTCGCATTGAGACAAACGATATCATACTTGAAAACGTTTATAAAATCGCCGTCGGAACAGGTTCGTAACAAAGTTGTGTTTGGGGCTGCAAAAAAAGTCGAAATTTGTGTCCAAAATTTATCCGAAAATAAATTGTCGGGTTTGAAATATTTTTGTTGTTTATGTAGCATCCAGCCTGAGGCCGCGAATAACAGCAAGATTGGTATACGTTCTCCTTTGTCGAACGCACTATAAGTATAATGCAATAACAGAGGAAAAGGTGCTGCCTTTGCTCTAACCGTCTACAAACGGTCAGAAATCGGTGTCCTTCGGGATAAAAACGTTAAAGAGAAGGCCCAGTCTCCCGATTTCCAATATAATGAGGAGCTCGATAAAGAATAGATTGGTATCAAGTCATACCGTTGCCTATCAATGTCCCCCGAAGCGGTGGTGATGCACGCCGAGACGCGAGACGCTAGGCACCGGATCTGAGAGGAGAGGTATGTAGTTGTTTTCGTATTTACAAACATTTTTGGGATAAAAAGCACTTTATTTTCAAAGAAACGAGCTTTTTTAGCACGAACATTTTGGCTACCGCCTCAAACCGATAGTCTTGGATATCGCAAATTAAGGGAGCCAATCAGAGCTCGTGAAAATGGTATCTTGTACTCTTGCGGACTATCTGAGACCCTCAACACCAAAATCCCTGTAAAAAAATTTTGTCATTCAGTTTTGAATAGACAAACGCACAAACCTTTTACGTTTGACAGTTAAGATCTCATAAGCTTATCGTAAGTCTTTCCCTAATTTGTAAACCAATGAAGAGATCCTTTTTCTAAACCACAGTCTAAATATACTATTGTTGTTCTCGGAATGCGCGAGCGCAGTGCCATGTTATAAAAAAGGCCACGAAAAAGTTTTAGAAAAAAAATTTGCCGCGCTGTCAAAATTATGCAATCCTTTACAGCCTTTTGCAAGTACTTTGTGACTAACATATTCTTCATTAATATCGTCTTCAATATTTCATCATCGAGACATAAATCTGCCTCAACATTTTTTTTAAAGGTATCAAATATTTCTTTACCCAAATCACTTGGCTTAGGCCAAAGAAAAGCGCACACGATCTTTACCGCTGACCTCTATGGGGCATAAGCCAACGCGTATGTTTACTTTACTAAGAAAGTCACAGCGTGCAGTAAGTCCAGTAGATGACACTTTATCTTTGAAAGTAGCAAAGCCAAACCTAACTTGTGCACACAGTAGGGAGACATTGCTTTTTTCCCATCAACTGAAAACTTATGGCCTCTAAATCGCACAACATGGAGGAGCAGTAGGGAGAAACAAGAAATACATTTTTAATATTGCTGATCAGTATCGCTGATAATGAGTTTGGACATGGATACAGCAATGCAACGGCTGTTTGTGTAGGGCAATGTTAATCCACGGCAACGCATTATAGGAGAGACATAGGGACAGGAAGGTAAGTCTTCAAACTGTAATATCAGACCATCGAATTTTCCAGGAAAATGGCCGTAATCCTTAGATAGATCGGGAAGAAAAGCCTTATTTTGCTGTAAGAAGTGAGGCAATACTGTACCATATAGCTTGACCAACTCTCGGTGCTCTCTCGTATTACAACATATATAGAGCTCATTGTTTAAAGTTATGCACGCATTCATTACTTCTTCATCCCCAGATTTCTCCATTAGCATTCACTTTATTCTTAACTCAGCTAATTTGATTTAATTTCAAACCAACTTCCGAAAATTTACACTAAAAAGTGCAGGGTGAGTGTAATTAATTCTGTACCAATTCAAAAAGGCTCAGGTATTGTCTCGCAAGAGGTAGCATCCGTTTTCACAATAAATAGCTCTTTGTTTCATTCACGGCATTGCGCTTTAGAATGTTGCCGGAAAGCGAAAGATGTTGTTATTTGTTATTTGTTTTAATCTAACCACGGAATACGGAAGTCAGAGGCCGTCTAGAGATCTTCCGCGTTTCTCACATCTCAGCAAGTAGAGTTGTACTTGAAAATGGTTTACGTTCAAAGTTGATCGGGTTTTGCGTTAAAAGACTTGTGATTTTTTCCCTTTTTTTACCTCGCTGTCAACTGATACTTAAAGGCCGATCAAGCTATTCTAAGACTACAGCAGAGATCTTTTAAGTAAGATGTTCTTTTTTTCGTGATTTATAAAAAGAAGTTAGTAGTCTACAAATTTTAACGGAACGCTAAAAATTTTTGAGTGGGTAGGAACTAAAAGAGTTTTTTTTTTGACCGATGAAACGCAGAGGATTAACAATCATCTTTAGTTACAAATAATCTTTGTTATGTCTGCACTCAACTTATTTGGTTGAAGGTAAAGCGCTACCTGACTTGGCTTTTCTTTTCTAACGTCACTTACTTTTAGTCAATACAAAATTAACTCTGTGAAGAAGGTCTCGCAATTTGCAGCGTTCTCGTCTTGGACAGGACGGAGATGCCTTACAATGAACATTTAATAACATTTGTTCTGTTTATGACTATACTGAGCCAGCAACCTTGAACTGTAGGTAATCAAAATACCTTTTTATGTTGTTACTTGTGCTTTGATCTTTTTATTCCTCCGTTAACCTGTGTTTAAAACAACTTGGCAAGAGACGTAGCGAGAATCCGAAAACGGCTATAATGTTTGCACAATCCTGACTTGTATAACAACGACTTGTACAACAATGCAAGAACTAGAACCTTGAAAGTAATTTTTCGAGCGGTATTGTTAATGTTGCAATATCGTGTGTGTTGAAGGCTTTGGAAAAAATCGAAAGGAACGATAATTCCTACAAGAATCCGCTTATTAGAGCTGATTTGCTCTCTTGTCAAGATTCCTTTATTCATACAGGCGAATTTTTGCATCTTTGCCAAACTTTCTTTTTTTCATAAATTTAGTGAGATGTGGCCCGTATTTGGGCACAAAAAGAGGTTGCAAACGAATTTTTCTTTTACTTTCAAATTTCTTCAAAAACTCGACCTCTGATGAATATTTGCAAAGTTTTCAGTTTCTGTTTGAATGCATAAACCGGAAAAAGAATTGAGTGAACTGTCCATAAAAGGAAAGTCAGCAGATGCGATTCAAATGCTCACGGCCGAATATTGAACAATCACTGAAGTGCAAGAAGACTTGGCTGTTACCATAACTCCCTGACAACAAGCTCTTCATTGATGCTTTGTACTAACAAAGAAGGGTTTATTTGCTGGTATGAAAACTATGTTAATAATGTTATTATACACTACGGCCAACCAATTGGCTCTTGTCGTTGAAATGCTAATTTCCGCAGTGGGAGGAATTGACTGTCAATTTGCTGTTGTTCCTGTCTTCGCAGCGAACTGCAGTGTGTTTATTGAACAAGGGAGGGAAACATGAAGTAATGTTCACCTTTGTTGTGTTATTTCCCTGCAAATTGACGATATAACTGGGATAAAACGACATGGTCGCTTTTGTGGAGCTTTGTTCCGTGGTAGAGCAATGCTGGAGGAAACGGGAGCTTGTTTCAATATAGTCATGCCTTGTTATTCTAGCGGCTATCTTGGACGTTACATGTGGCTTGTCTAAGGTTGGTTACTAGTATGGGGGGTATATCTCCAGACTTGCTATGAACCAACATGATCACTTAGGATATTGCAATACATCTTCTCTCTCTAGCTGTGAAGCAAATAAGACAAATGAACTTTTAAAACAAAGACTCTTACAGCTTTCGCCTTGTAGACACTCATCATTCCGCGCGCTAAAGCACGTCACAGCCAACCCGATAATTTTGTTCTTTTTCTTCTCAATACAACTAGCTAAAAACAGAGGTTTATCGCAGATTAACTGTTTTAAGTCCCGTCTAGAGGATGCAAGAGGGAAAAGAACTCAAAATTACTATAGCAGTGACAATGATAATGGGTTTAGCAAACGCTTTACATCAGAGAGGCCATTGTTTAAAACAATAGACATATTCTTGTAGTGTCTTCTTCGCCAAACTGTAACCAAGATTCGTTTAGCTCATGCAAATTAAGTCGTTCTTTTTAAACGAGCAGAACTGTTTCTTTTCTGTACTTTTTTGTAAAATCAACCCTTTACCTTAAATCCAAAATTCCAAAAAGAAACTGTTATTGCATTCGCAACTGTGAAGCTGAACGGATTGTGTCGTGTTTCCTTCAAAGAATCAAACCTTTTCAAACAGCTGCAACTCTTACAATTTTCTTCTGATTTCTTTTGCACGGAAAAATAAATTTGTGTTTCATAGACCTGTTACGACTGTGGTTTTGTCAATTGTTTCGATAAAGATGTTTTTATTCGAACTACATCCGTCAGAAGACCGCAAACTTCAACAAACAATTACACCGCTCAGCGATTTTTCCATCTGTCTGCACATCTGCAAGCAGGTCGTCTTTTAAGGTTTTGTTACCCAACTTCAGTTTAAGACTTTTGACTTTGTCACTCTTAGGGACTTTCTCATATAATTTTCACCAATAAAATACGTTTTAGTTGGTAAGTAAGTTGTTTTTGAGTGATTTATGTAATAGTTATAATGCGTACACAACGTTAAGACCATAATAAGTGCGGACCTTTGATGTCAAAAGTTGCAAAAGTTAGATCATTGTTTATTTTATGCTCGGAGACTTTATCTTAAAGACAGGAGAAGTAAAGCTCGTTTAAAATGGACCGCGAGGAGAAGAAAATGTAAATAAAAGCGGTTTAAGGTAGTTCTAGGTCAGTTTTGGAGTGCTAAGCAAATAAGTATGCATATAGTTATAAAGGGTGAAAATGCCCAGGGCACGGTTGCACAAAGCCTGGATAAGCTATCCACTGGATAAGTGCTTTCTATCTATTTTCAGCAGAAAAACTATAATGAAAGTCGTTTGGCATCATCTTACCCATTACTTTAGGACTCTTCCACTCACTTTACAACCAGGGATTGAGAAATCAACAAAAAGTCAAAGAATCTTGGATTCATTAGTGACGACAATTAGCTTTTATCCAGCGGATAGCATATCCCACTATCCAGGCTTCGTACAACCTAGCCCAGTTTAATCAGTGTAATATAATTTTTTCCACTCCAACAAAAATTCTGAAATTTAAAAATATATGAGCAACAAAAATTTTACAACAAAACAACTGTAGTTATTTGTCTTTCTATCCGAAGCTATTAAAAAACAACCAAGGCCAAGTCTGTTTGTATGCATAGTAGAATTTTAACTATTCACCAAGTTATATATTAATTTTGCAGAAGTTTTTCTTGTGCCGAGACAACATCATCCAAAATTGATATACGGCTAGTCGAAGAGTCTAGCTCAGGTTCACAAATCCATAGTTGCTTAGTTAACAATCAGTTGTTTGGCAGCAGACGATTAAAATAACTTGTAAATGCATTCACTTCCTGTTTAATAAGTTTATTTTTATAGTTTTTAAAAGCTTTTATTTGCCAAGACATTATCCCCCAAAATACTTCTCAAGGCTCATGGAAGATTCTAGTTCAGACTCACTAACTCGAAGTCGTTAATTTAAGTAAATTACTGGCAATCAATTATATGGCCGCAGACAATTGAAATAACATGCACATGTATTCACTTGGTATATGATATTTTCAAACGTTTTTAAAATCGGTTTTTTGATATGCATCGTCTGTTCACTGGCTATGGTATTTTTTTTGTCTCGTTTTTACAAAGATGACGAGAAAAGAAGGCCAGACAGATTTGATTACTTACCTTAGTATCTTTCTAACTTATTGGTCTTTTCCGTTTTCCTTCACTGATCTTTTTGTTTGAATATTAGCTCGCTTCGTTCAACATATTCTCATAAACTATTCTACTTCATGTCGTGCAGTACTTGCGAAGAGGACCTCACGGGCTCTGTGTCGAAGAGAATTGTGTTACGTAATATAATAGCAACCAGACTAGAAAAGTGTTTTATCACGCCTAATTTTCTCAGTAGAATACCCTCCGGTTAGTGTAATTAAAGAACTAATTTCGTGTCCGGGCGATGTGGATTGTTTTTCCTACCAGAGGGCAATATTCCGGCATATACAAATCCATGACTTTATAGTTCTCGTGGTTACATGCAAATGTTTAGTTTTCAACAAAGAGCTCGGATACATTTGTAAAGTGTTAATGCCTTTAGATCCTAGAATACTTTATCTGTCTGCAGACAAATGTTTGCATTTCAGTACAGAGATATTCGATAACATAAACTCTTCGGCAACCTACCTGCCTGCGGTACTATCTAAGTAGCCTGCTCCGACCATTTGTTTCGCTCCTAGTTTTATATTGCATGAATTCAGAAATTGATTATTGGCTGGATGATAGATATTACGGCAGCACTGAGTATATTGGCTGGATGTACTTTTAGGATTCTCTGTTTTACTTGCACACTAATTTTAGTCTTTATGCTGTCGTTTGTTGTTTTAGATTAGATAACTGTATCTGAATCACTTTGCAGCCTCAAGTTCTATTTAACCCGAACTTAAAAACAAAATTTCTAGTTCTACAAAAGTGTCCTACTTACGTTCGTGTTTCCAAGCTCTACTTTGCTTATATAAGTTTCCTGGGCCTGCGGCAAAGTTGCAGCCTTGACCCACTTTGTTGATCGTGCAGCAAATCTTGGTAAATTTTTGTCTGAGAAAATCAAGGGTTGAGACCCGATGACGGTACTCGGGTTTTTCTTTTCGTTGCCTGAAACTGTTCACCATGCGTTTGCTACCTGTCACCAGTGTCTGGATCTCACTTGGGGTCATGCTGGTTTTGAAAATCCTTGCCATTCGTGACACTACATTTTGTTCGTGGTTTCGATTCCTATCAGCTGGTGAGGGTGATTTGCCTGATCTAAAGTCCTTTCCGTGACCTCTGCTGCTAAATTTACTTAAAGAGGGTGTATTAAGTTTACGAGCGCTTCAACGGAAAAATTTTCAGTTTATGATTCATGCATTTGTTAATCGTGACATTCTAAGCTAGTGTGTTTGACTTCTCATTAGACATTCTAAAGACAAAAAGTTTTAAAATATTGAAATTATTATTTTTAGGGTTAGATTTAAAAGAGAACAGAAGCTGAGACTTGAAGTGCTAATCTTCCACAGTCGACACAGACCTTCTTAGCTGTGTTTTAGCTCTTGATCTCGTTCGTGCATGCAGTTTTTAAAAACTTTCTGCCTTCAAATATGGACTGCGATATATTGAGGAATTTGTTTAATGGGTACACTTGTGTTTACTTTCATACGTGAATGGATTAGCTTGTAGCCTTAACTTTTCGTTATTTCACGCAGTATATTATAAGCGACTGTCTGGAAAACACGACTTGTCTATAATGCTAACCATATTGCCACCACAGCAGTAGATGTCTATCTGTTGTTGCTTTTTGTTTCTTTATTCTTCTATTATCTATTAATACTCATTATCGTAAAACTTACAAACAAGCAATATCAACGCTCAGTTTATTGTTTTATTATTTTCTAGAAAGCGTGATTTTCTATATTGTTCTTGTTCCTTTTAAGATGTCAACATTCAAATGACCCCTAAACAAGACGCTTACAGTATCGAGTTTCTCAGTGTTGCAAGAAAACTTTGCTCCAGTCGCTCTCGAGCCTCAGAACGAACTTCCAACGATGTTTTAAAATAAATCCGCTATCAGTGTTTGAGAATGTGCTATTAATTGTTAATTATGCATAGAAGAAAGGAAAACAAATTGTTAACAATTGACGTATAGCTGTTCATTGAGACTAACAAAGTGACAGCTACGAGTTTCTTCGCAATTTTGCTATCGACCATTTCAAAACTAGGCTGGTTAGAACTTGCTTAAAAGTCCACCTCTTCACAGCTAATAACAGACATGATTTTGCTTTGTTGAAACTTGTTCTTGGCTGTTGAATTAAACATCGATTTCTTCCTTTTCTTTTCAAATATTAAATACACAGTGTGAAGCTCTATGCAAATTGGGGACACGTACTAACACAAGTCTTAATTTGACATTGTCTTATGAAGTAAACCATCTGTTTTGGAAATCCACTTTTACAATTCTTTTACATCGATCGAATCAAAGATATCGTCTGCTTTTAGTAAGTCTTAGTTTAGTGGCCTATTTCTCTAGTTTCCACAAAAAGCTTTTTGAAGTGTTGGAACAAAATTAATTCATAAGTAGCGGAGACAAGCCAAGCGGAACGCGAACCAAAGTGTTGTGACCAAAAGACTGTTGGCACCTAGATTTATTACAGCGACAAACGCCCGGCCCAAGTAAACACACACAATCTGTGATTCACTTTTAAAGAACTTTTATTTCAAATACAACCTGAAGAACGAAGTAAAAATTCACATTTTTTTCGATTAATGCAATAGTGGCTGCTTTCTACAATGTTTACAAAATATATGTTGACAACTCAAGTCTAAAAATTGTCATGCACAATTATTTACAAAGTTGTCACAATTTCTTACTTAACCAGTTTTCGAGTTTTGCACGTCAAGACGCTTCAACTTTACATAACTTCGAACTCATATTCTATCTTCAAAAAATTTTCAGAGCTTTTTACTGCATAGTTAGTCGAAAAAATTTCAGTTCTATCTACTTATTTTGTGCAATAAATTTGTTGTCGTCGACAATCAAATATAACTTCCATAGGAAGAGTATCAAATGAAGTGGCAGTGTACTGTTCCCAGAGTTGCCACATGCAAAGTGTCGTGATTTGAGCAAAACCTAGCTTCTCGCGTATGCTTGATAAAGTTTGGTCTTTGATCGAGATATTGTTTGTTTACATTGGCTGTTGCATTAGTCAGTACATTTTTAACTTCAAACATGAACAATTTTCAGTTTGTTCCCGAACTGGTTCACTCAGACACCAGTTATCAACACCCAACTCCTTTTCACCTCGCTTAAACTCACTTCCAGACCAAATTGTGTATCGAGGTTGACGGCGTTTGTGTACTAGTTGGTGAGGAAACAGTGGTTTGAATAATGCTCGGGAAAGTTGAACGACTTGCGGTAGTGGTGCTGTTGCTACTGCGTGCCTCTGTTTGGCCAAAGCTGAAGCCAAAGGTTGGCGAATCGTGTTGGATTCGTTGCTGCAAAGACGCAGAGGGCGCTACTTGATTAGGGGGGTACTGTGGCGTTTTCTGTAACTGGCTGATAAAAGTAGAATAATTCTGTGAAGATGTTGTATTACTGGAAATAAACTTGCTAGTAGATTGAATTTGCGTGAATCCTTGTGTAGAAAAGCTTGTAGTACTCGAAGGAGAGGATAGTAACGCCTGCGTATATGTGGGAAGATACTGATCAAATTCATTTGTGTCCACTTCTCCAATAGACATCAAATCAGTTGTCAAGTCTCCAACATCTACATGAAAATCGATTGGGTTAGTTTCTGTTTTCTTGGGGACGGCAACAGAAAAGGGAGACTCCGACCTTCCATTTTGACACTCGCTGTCGCTCGAACTTCCATTCGAACCGTTCAAACCACTTTCCACTTTCACAGTAGCGGTTGGGGTGTCAAGGGACTCAGAGGAGCTCGAAGACGGGCTGCTCGCTTCGCTCAAACTATCGGGACTTGGAGAAGAAGCGTTTGAACTTTCGTCGTCTTTAGGCGAAAGCGGTTTGCCGGATTCCCCCTTTAAAACCTTGAGTAGGTCATCAGCCGATATGGTTGCCTCGCTAGGGTCACCTCCATTGCCCTTCTGTTTTTTGCGTCTCGGCTGGTACTTGTAATCCGGGTGTTCGCGCTTGTGTTTTAAACGCAGCCGCTCAGCTTCTTCGATGAATGGTTTTTTCTCGCTATCGTTTAGTAATTTCCATAGTTTTCCAAGGGTTTTACTAAGTTCTGCGTTGTGAAGATGCGGATATTGATCTGCTAGCTTTCGCCTGGCTGCTTGCGCCCAAACCATGAAGGCGTTCATTGGCCTTTTTACGTGCGGTTTTTGCTTGTGTCCGCCATTTACACGAACAGGGAGAGGAATTAAACTCCAGTCATATCCATCCAACACATGATTTACTGCGCTAGCAATGGCAGCATTTAGTTCGGTGTTTTTTAAGTCGTGCTCGCTCTTGGGGTTATCTGATTTGTATGACTCGGACATCTCGACTCGGCGTCCTTCGCTCTAGCGACACTCTGCTGTTTGCTCTGTCGGATGAAATTCCTCTGCACAAAAAATCGAACTTGGTGCCAATTTCAGTTATTGGCATATAATTATCCAAAACACAGATATAATTAATTTCCACCCACGTGTAGTGTGAGTGTAGCGATACGTGTTTGTGCGTATATTATGTTACACGATTCTGATTGGTCTGACCCCAACCGCAGCCAATCATAACACAAACTTGAGAGATAAAAATACCCGCAGGTTAGAGGTGTGTTAGAGCTGATGGGGTTTATTGGCTAAAACCTCACGTGTTATGCTGGGTGGGGATACGAAATGTCACTTCACCCATCCAGCCTTTCCGTTGCTATCCACCATTATCAACTTTGTAGGAAAAATAAAATTCTTTCCCGACCACGACTTTTTTTGAGGAATGTCTCACGTTTATTTATGTAAATCCAGAGGGGTTCTACAGTTGCACGTTCGATTCTTGCACAACCTGCCAGCTCTTGTAAATTGATTGTCGACAGATTTTTCCCTGCTCTTTCCATAACTTTTTATACTGCCTCATCAAAATCTTCATAACCGAGAAAAATGCGACAAGAGGTAGTCAGTTTGAAATAATATTGACGGAGAAAAAGCCATTACTGTAAATTACTGACGTCAGTTGCACTGTTTGCCATTGCAGTCGCAATCAGAATGAGTGGGGAAATCTTGGGAGTCAAGGATTTGCGTGAAGGATATGGGTGGAAAATATGATCGGAAAAAAACAGGAAGGCATCCAAATGCTCTCGTGCGCTGGGAGCACTACGATCGGCGGTACCGAGTCCCTGCTGCGAGCTAGAATCTAACAGTGATAACAGACAGCTAACAAAATGTGTAGTATTTTATGTAATTTAATGATCCGTTTGCCCGAATTGCTCAATAAAAACTTTTCGGAAGTGATTTACAGTTAAACAAAGATATCAGATTTGTACTCTTATTTCAACTGAAAGAACCCGCAAGATCATTTTCCACAGCAATGATTTACAAGGATAAAACTGAACGACGCGACAAGCTTTCACCACTCTCCCTAGCGTAAGGGGGTCACGAACACAGATAACTGGGTTATGACATGACAGACAAACGAGTTTAATTGTGTTGAAAGTTATAGACCACAAGCGTCTGTCAAAATAAACATAAATTCTAATTCTTCCGATAATCCTAGCTGAAGAACCAAAGAACCTGGAAAAACCAAACTAGCCATAAAACTGCGAGTTTTTCGACTAGACGGGAAGTATTTTCTCGGTCAGCCTTGGCATTGCGGGTAAAATACCATTTTAAGACTGAATTTGGAAACAGACAGCTGTTTCTCGTTCGTGCGCGGTTTGTTTAATTTGCTGTCACGCTTGAGTTGAAAGTGAAAGTGGTCAGAAAGCGCTATATCAGGTCTTCGATCTGAATCTCCAAGTGGTTCCTGCACAAATTGTCTGTGTGAAATCTCCAAAATATGTTTATGGCACCTTGGTGGCTAGGGCATGATGTTTAACTAATACATAACTAGGATATTGCTTGCAAACTTTTGGGCTGTTTTTGTAGATAAACTGAAAATATGATCAATCTTGACCCCGTAGCCAAGGCTCGTTCTTCGCATGCGCGAATGACAACTAGATTCGCTTTTCTTCACTGCTAGCTTTAAGTTGTGAGAAGAAATCTAGAATCTTAAATCGAGGTGTGGACTGTCGATTAGCTAACCAATACAACTTAGCGATCAGAAACAAATAAGTGTATTTCTTCCGAAGTTCTGGTTCGAACGTTTGTTAAGCTTGTGAAATGCAACTCTGTTAATGAACTAATATCGACCAACTCGAGCGGTATTGGCACCTTTCTATTATTTTATGTAATTTATTTCTACAAAATAACAGCTTAACTTGCTTACAATTGGTTATCACAACACTATTGCCAAGCTTTCCTGACAAGAGCTGACTTCCGAAAAGTTATCAAGTTTTATACATTTCTGTAGTCTAAAAAAGAAAAATAGACTTCGTTTTGCGTCGCTCTTTACGAAGCAAACAACGTTAGCGGCGGTTAACCAGGCTCTTTTGTTTCTATGGCGAGGACTCAATTTAAAAAGGAAAAAAGGCGGAAAAGTTTCAAAGAAAGCCGCGTTCCTTCAAGAGGAAAAGCGCCCTTTGCAAATCGCCGGTCGAGAAGTAAATTTCTAATCTTGGTCGGCGAAGACCGCCGTCACAGATTACAGAGAGCAAAACGTGACTTTCTCATTTCCCACATTTGACACTCCTAAAGTTTATCATTTTAGAAGTTCTCTTGCTCATCAGCGCTTACAGTTTTTTCAAAAAAGCCGTTTAAAAGGATTACTTGGTATACTTAATACAAACTCCGAATTACCAGTCGATTTTTTTATCGTTTTGAAATGTTAAAGAACACGCAATTTGACTCACGAAGCATGAATCGAACTGTTTTTGTAAGTGTAAATTGCCTGATAACCTTGACGCTGAAAATCATTCGAAAGCTTGAATTTTTGGGGGTTCAACATTGCACTGCGTAAGGTACGTGTCGTTAAGCAAATGTAAAATTGGTGACTTCAGGGTGAAAGAATCCATAAGAAAACTATATTATGACGTATTTCCGTTTTGACCTTAGTTCCGGTTGAAATAGGAATTGGCCTTGTTAGAGGTAAATCAGTCAAAACGATCGAGACAAAAGTCGGAAATTGCATTTGTGATGCTTTTCAAACTCTGTCATTAACTGGGGATTAGAAGAGCAAAAGTATAGCTAATGACTGCTGAGAGTTTTTAAAACGACTTAGGATTGTCTTCAAAGTAAACCGTGGCTTATATAACAATGAACTTGAAGTCACGTTCTGTATATGACGCCGTTTTCAACAATACATGAACACCTCCGCGGAAAATGGAGCGTAACTTCAAACAACCATCTCAGACAATATCACCTTTTTATTTGTTGTCATGGTCATACTCGACTACGAGTGACGAACAACATTAATCTTAGTAGGGTTCTTTACAAATATGAAATAAGCGGTCCTATAACTTTCCTGAAACACAAAAAGATGCTCACTGTTGAAGCTTAGCAAAAGGAAATGTAATTTGCCTCGCCTTATTTCTCAGTAGCACGCGGACAAGCTTGTCAAATCTTTTGAATATTGTTTTTCTGTAATTATCTTCGAGAAGAATCGATGTTTAAACTAAAACGAAAATAACCTTGTAATTTATTATACATTGTTTGCTTTTTGGCTTAAATACTAAGAGATATCGTAAATTAATGCTACTGCATTCTCAATTTACAATCGATCTTAAGTCGAAGTTTCTTGGTGTTGTTGACGCAGATACAAGTTTACAATAATTTTGACACCTATTTTTACCAATTTCAAACGTTATAGTTAACTATAAGAGTATTGATTTTGTTTATCAGTGTTTAATTTAGTTTCCTGAAGTTGTACCCTAATTACCATAGCTTTTCAGTCTTTTGTACATATTGATCATTAAGCCGATAACTTAAGAATTTTTTTCACATGATTAGTTTCTGTTTGAAAACTTAAAATTAAACGTTGAAATTTTTGACGCACTTAGTTTATACCTCTCGAAAGCGCCTTCTTTAATTAGTTTTCGCATGTAATATAGACTACGAGGAAGGGCCGAAAGGAAGGAAAAGCACTCATAGCCCTCATTCCGATACAAAGAAACAGGTAATGGCTCAACAACTTGAACACAACGTGAATTTAGTTTAACTTCAAAACTGCATGACTACAAAGTTGTTTTTTTTAAAGCATTGAAAATTGTTTATTTTTGAGACATATTAACTCCCACACACTTTAGAAAAGGCGGTACTGACTAAGAAACCCCCCCAATACTGACCCGGAATCTACGAAGTTAAATCGCGGCGATAGACGTGAAATCGAAGCTCACAGTATAATTTTAGAATAAATCATTCCGGCCCAAGTGTCAGTGACGCATTACTTTTATCCGCCTCTTAAGATTTTTTTTCAATTTCGTAAAACGCCTAATGTCTTAATACTTAAGAAAATTTGGGGGAAACAGATTTGATGGCTTTCAGCGAAAAAGGATTTTTTCGAATCTATAGGGCCTATATAACCAGGTTAATGTGTCAGGCATTTTCATAGAAATATCAATTCGCCTTTAAACTCAAACTGTTCAAAACTACTTTTTTTCCGTTAAATCATTACATAAAAGTATCAAAATTTCACAAGGGGGTTATGTATCATATTTATGTATCAAATCTTTATTCAGTTTCATTTTTAAGCTTTTATAATGTCAAGGTGTATTTTAATCCTGGTTCCTCAAGTGCACGTCTCAAGTATGACACGTATCGAAAAGCAGCTCTCTCCGGCAAACCCACTCTCTGCAACTGAAATGGTTTAAACAAACATGCTAATCCAAAAAGCCTGGATAGTCGCTATTTTTGCATAGGTTTGGAAACTGATTTCGTAAAACCAATTACCAATAGCAACCATAATATGAACACGGGACTTTTAATCATGATCTTTAGTCTCATTTCGCATAGGAAAGTAAATTAATTAAAATACTTTTGTTTGCCAGATATATTTAAAAAAAACCTCAAAAAAGCTAAGAGTAATCTCTCATTTCGAGTCGGCAGCACTTGAAATCCTGTCGTTGCGAAGTTTGATAGTAACCGTGTGCCTTAAAGATTCATGCGCCAGGTTTGACGATGCAAGGAAAGGGCTAATGGCAGAGTGCCCGACCCTTTAATGCCGATGTACTCGATCAACACCAACGGAGTTATTTTTGCTTGGCAGTATTTTGAGTAAATACATGTATAAAAACACAAATATTGGCGAATTTTAACAGACAGGCTTCGGCCTACCCCAAGTACCTCTATTAGCTATGGGAGAGAAGTAAAACACTATTAATGGTTAGTTAGGCAATACGAAGAGACGACAATATCTAAGAGTACTGATTAGAATTAAAGATTGTTTGAGAATCGTAATTTTGACTTAATGGTTGAAAGACAGTTTCTTAAAGTTGAAAAGTTGTATTGTTTTCGGCTAAAGTCACGTTTGAAGCATGGTCTGATATTGTAAAATATGGCAACTGCAAGAAACTAAAAATAAACAAGAACGAAGTTTTGAAATATGTATGTGCAATTTTTGTGAGATTTTTTTGTTTCGTTTCAGTCATTTTTTAAGTACTCTAGCTTTTTATAGCGGATGGGGGGTGAGGGGGCTGATACTGGCTTAGAACGAACCAAAACTTCATGGAAGGACACAATACACACTCGTGCCAAACAGCACGACCGACGCGAGGCAACAGACAAAAAGAACACCTTATACGGTCCAGCTGTAGACTAACCCAAATTCATCCGGGGTAGTTACAAGTGTAAGTCCAGAGAAAGATACCAATAAACCGACGATTAAAAAGATTTAAAAACTGACATATAACAAGTCAATGGTCTGTATTACAACAAACGTAGTCAAACTGTCAAAACAAACACAAAATCAATATAGGATGAGAATGTACCAAATAGGGGTGAATATCATTGAAATTAAAGTACCAAAAAAAGGCGAGAGACCAGCTGTTTGCCCTCCATCGTCAGTGTTTGTGAAAATCATTGCCTTAAAATGGAAACCAAGGTTAATACCGATTTACAACAACGAAATAATAATTTTGGTTTCAAACTTAACAACGTACGCGGCTCATCCCATACTCAGCCATCGACAGGTGTTGAATATCAATGATTGAAGTTACATCGTTCAAAAAGGAAACAAATTCATACTTTTCAGTAAAAATGGCTGTTAAAAGAATAGTTTAAAGCTGACTTAAATTTAACGAGAAAACCAAACCGATGCACCAAGTAAGTAGTAATTGTACTGATTACTTAAACACTGCGCAGAATTCTAACTTCTCCCCCCCCCCCCCCCACCT
>JAOBAT010090915.1:0-17591 GCA_026413305.1 Hydrozoanthus tunicans
CGTGGGGGGGGGGGGTTAGAGGGGGGAGTGGTGACCACGCAACCCGCTGCCTCAGCCTTCAAAAGTTGGGGCCCTAAGAAAGGCAAAAGTTTTGACCTCTGGACCTCTTCCCTAACTTACAGGGCACGGGTCCTGTTGGTGCCGGTTTAGCAAGGCCGCGTGACTGAGGCGCTCTTGACACATTATTGCTCTAAGCCAAAAATTTATTCGCCTTGCTGTTGAAAACGAACATTCTAGTTTTTCTCTATTCATCAAAGTTTTTTAAGAGCAAATGCGCAAGCGCACTGACATGAAGACTCGGCCCAACTTAACATAACTTTCTTTGCGCACCATGTCATAGTTCCATAGTATAATAAATGAAACAGACTGTAAGTAAAATTAAACATTTATTTTTCTAATTTAAACCTACATACAATACATTTTACACTAACTTTCTAAAACGAAAACGTACGGTGCGCAAATGTGCCACACAAAATTTTTTAAACAATTCAGTTCCTGTTCAGAAAAATGAAAGTCACTGAACTAAATGCTCTCATCTGAAGCAAAACAAGCTAATGAGGAGGCTGCATTCTTCTTCCTCTTCTCGGTGCTGCGGGTAGTTCTCTACTTCTTCGAGGGCATTTAACATTGCTTGGAGAACCTGGCAATTAAATACATTTGTCGAGTTAGTATCAATTAGTTGGCAGTGTTTTGATTGGTTCAAGAACAACGACTTTGTAAAATGCTGATTTTCAGATCAACTTGCAGAATGCAAAGGGTACCACCAGCTTTTTGCCATTATCTCTCTTTTCGATATTAACAAAGTTTTCCAAACTAAAATAAAATATATCTTGAAAGAGTTTTCATTGAGTAGCAGTTCCAAAATTCTTTTAATTTAATAATGATCAACTGATTCTAAGAGTGGGACAAATCCTCAAGCAATCACGTTTTATGTTCTTAGCAGTGAGCTCGACGTACCAATATTAAACGCATGAATAAATTATGAACCCGCTTGCTCGCTCTACTTACCACGTTCAACGCAGCACCGTTCAATTCCCGGAGGCGAATCAGCTTGTTTTCCTCTTGTGCTAAGTTCTCTTCTACCTCCTAAGAGAGAACGTTACCAAGTTTTGTTAGTCATAATGAAAACAATAATGGTTGGTTTTACTCAAATTGCTACCATCTACCATTAGTCTGACACAATTTTAGTATCTTTTCATTGTTCGTTTCAGGAACTAGAGAAAAAAGCCGTTTCATTAATAAGTAAACAACCTTTTGAATCTCATTAAACTCCCGTCTCCCTTCAGAATAAAATGGTGTCCCTATTCATCCCTCACCCCGACTACCAACCTTAATTCTAAGAGTGACATCTTCAAGTTTTGCCTCACTTGCTCTTTGGATGGCTGCATCAATGCAAGAGAACAAACAACATGATTGTAATTACAACAATAATCATAATGCTAATAATAATAACAATAATATTAATAATAATAATAAAGAAAGAAAGAAAGAAAGAGAGATGATAATTTCAACAGTAACAATAATATAACAGAAAACAAAAGTAGAAACAAAAACAGGGGGACGGCCTTTACTCATAGTGCTAGTGATGACATCACCTTTACACCTAGCGTTCGTCCCCCCCCCCCTCCCCCTAGCGTAGGTGTCAACATTTTTGCTGAGAGTTATCATGGTAGGGATTTTTAAAGACGCTAATTTTTCTTAGAATAGGAAACCATACCAGTTATAAGGTAAGGAAAATTTGAACAAAATTTCTGCATAATATTAAACCACGATCAGGAGTTAGTTTTGGTTTGTATTCAAAAACTATTCACACAGTAAAGTGTTTTTTTTTACCATTCAGTCTTTCGATTTCAGTTTTCTCGTTACATGGGGCAACAAACTGGCTTTCGTATTCAACGTCGTTCTTCTCGTAATAAGAGGCAGCAGACTTGCTTTCATTTTCAACGTCGTTCTTCTCGTAATAAGAGGCAGCACACTGGTTTTCGTATTCAACGTCGTTCTTCTCGTAATAAGAGGCAACACACTGGTTTTCGTATTCAACGTCGTTCTTCTCGTAATAAGAGGCAGCACACTGGTTTTCGTATTCAACGTCGTTCTTCTCGTAATAAGAGGCAACACACTGGTTTTCGTATTCAACGTCGTTCTTCTCGTAACAAGAGGCAACACACTGGTTTTCGTATTCAACGTCGTTCTTCTCGTAACAAGAGGCAGCACACTGGTTTTCGTATTCAATGTCGTTCTTCTCGTAATAAGATGCAGCAGACTTGCTTTCGTTTGCAACGTTATTTTTGAGCTCTGCTGTAGCTTTGTTGGTCTCTGTAGTTGTTCTTTCGGCGTGTCTCAGCAGACAATGAGATTGTTTTTCGTATTGTTTTTGCTGCCGTTGTTCTCTTTGTGGATTTTGTGGTATTGCGACTCTTCGAGGCCATTCGGCAGGAGAGGAAGGCTTGTACTTGGGGAAGCCTTTCCAGCCTTTTGGTGTCTGCCAATACCATTGCTGCTGTGAATCGTTTCTTTGCACTTTTTGCTGCCGTTGATTTGGCTGCCATCGCTTTGTGTTTGAAGAACGCCCTTGGACTTGGCCAGCTAACGAAAAGAACAACGAAATGTTAGAATCGGGGCTCCCCGTAAACATCCTTCATTACTACCCTCTCTAAGGCAAAATATCGTTCGAATAAGTTTCAAGTTACGTTAGGTTTAGAAAACTCTAGAAACTTGATAACACAATTATTCCATTCACGTTTGTTGGATGTGAGAAGATTTACAGGCAACTCGGTGCTACGCTGCTCTTTGGCTAATTACCTTAATCTCATATCCCACGCGCGCTATTTGAGTAATCGCCTTAAAAATTTAGGTTCGCAAAAATATTGTCGCCATAAATGTGTAATTTTAAAATCCTATTTGAATCTCTACCGTCTTCTGATAATAGATTTATTAGAAGTAAGAGCAACAATGCGACGCGACATAAGTAGCGAATTCGATAACCGTTGTGTTGAAATGCACCGAGAAGACCCTTTGCAAACCTTTTCTCTGTAATGAAATTTCGTTTTTGGCAGTTAAAACACAATATTAGGCTGTTTAGAATTTTCAATCTTTGTTTATTTTCAAGCTTCTGAGAATTTACGGTGGTTGTGGTCAGCCAAATTAAACTAAATTCCGGCGCTTACGAAAGAAGACTACAGATCGAGTCGTCTCCCGAAAGAGAGAGAAAGCTGAACCAGTTCATTTCGTGTTCGGCCTTTTTTTCGCGCGCGAATTTTGCCACCACTAATTTTGCATCGGTGTGAACGTCAACACGATAAAAATTTACTTCACCGCCTCACGAGATGAAATTCCCACTAAAATTTGCCGCACGCGAGGGGAATCGGTTGAGCTTTCTCCCTTTCGAGGCACTTTCTGTTTGCTCTCATTTGCGCCGGAATTTGCATCACTTTTCACTGGTTCTAAGTCTCACCCATGTTGGTGCCGTTGATTTTTCTGATCCATTGTTTTCTCATGTCTTTGATGGTATCGACACCTGTTAATCAAAACAAAAGAGACGTAGGTTAGCATTTCAATCAGAAGAATTTTAACAACAAATTTATTTGTAAGCCGATAGTCTGTCCAGAAGTACTGCGCTCTAATATTTTATTTAATCTCGTTTCCTTTGATTCAATTTGTTTACCGCGACTAAAAAGAAAAAAACTCAAGCTTGATTTTGAGTTTTACACTCCAGCGAGTAGAACCGAAACTTCAGACACAGAAGTGTTTTGCAAAGGAGAAAAAAAAAATTTTGCATACTTCAGTAGAACTGGGTTGATAAAGGAAAAACATCCCTCGGTGATGCTGTAGTGTACATGCACTTTATTTGTAAACTTACCCCTCTTTATGGCCTCCGCTTCCGTGCTGGAGACATAGCGGCGGCTTGGGCTGACAGAAACTCCGTTTATCAAAATAGTTTCCTTTGAAGCCTTTTGCCGTAGTTTGGGCGAGAGCAGTTTAAATGCTAAAAACAGAAAACAAAACAAAATCAAATCAAATGTAATATGTCTTCCTTTAGCATGAATCTTATGAATAGTTTTAAGTAAAACAAAACGTAAAGCCAACGCTATTTACATCGATTTTCTGCCTTACTAGAAACGTTTTTTTTTTAAAAAAAACATCATTAACTAAGATGATAACTTGGTAATTACCTTTGCCGGTTTCATGTACGGTCTAATATTGTTGTAAACTAGGACATGGATAGAGGGAGAATTATAGAGAAAAGGTGAAATTGCTATTTTCACCGCCATTATGTATTTGTGAGCACGTATCCAATGTATCTGCAAAATCGCGTAAAATATTTGAATCACGTTTGGTTTCGTGTTCATAACGCTATCTGCAGCTACTAAAGAAAGACCAGGCCAAAAATTACCGTCGATTGTCCTTGCTTCCATAATGTTGTAAATAGATATTTTCGATAACAAATCAATTGCTAAGGCTTTTTTCGAGTTTGTCAAGAATTTCTCACACCTTGCCTAAACAAGAGTCAGTGAAAAGTGAGAGATTTGTTTGTTCAAAGTTTGTTTCGTGCTTAGTAACGGACGCACTATGACGCATTATGCGGACAATTTGCGCGCGCTACTGCCGCACTGCGTCAAGTTCAAATTACTCTGTTATTTACTCGCTGCTTGAAGAGAAATAACCAAAAACCCATGCACCACAACGTTATCTTAAATGTAAAGCTGCTTAATTTTTTAAATTAAATGACCTAGTTTTGTTAGAAGCCGGTGAAAATGAGAACTAGCTCGCCCCAGGCTTCATCGGTTACAACAGTTTTTAAAGCAGTGGGGAGAGTTTCTCAAAACAAAACAAAGCACATATATAACGCGCGCTCTCATTGGCTATGAAATGGTTTAATTTTTTTTGGACGAAAAGACAATTTTTCCTATAAATCAAAGCAGTTAGCGAACAGTTTTCCAATTTTTTTAAGCTTTAAACTGTCAAAACGAGCCAAAACGAAAAGGGAATTCCTCAATCGTTGACGAACGCCAAATTAATTATGTATTCAACCAATTTATAAGATTACCAAAGTCGTGAAGCAGGCAATTAAACGAAAGCGCAAGACCAAGCGAAAGAAAAAAATTCCTGTCTTGCGTCTTTAGTGCGAATTTTGATTTTTATGCGCTTTCAGTTTTTGATAGAACAAAACATAGCAAACAACTTTTATTTGTACAGTTTTACGGTTACATTTGCTTTGCTTTGTGCACGGTTCAACTGGATGAAACAAGTTTCTAAATGCAAAAAAGACAAAAAAATATTGAAACTATTACTTTCCAAATCTAAACAATTTGCCGCAAATAAAAAAGAAAGACTGATCGAAATAGTCTTATCGAGCAGCAGCATAAAGTTTGGAGAGCATTAATCTTAATTGGAATGTAGAAAAATTTGTGGAAATGAAATTCCTCGAAAAGTTTTAAGAACATTTAACAATCATTTCAAGAGTGCGCGTTGGATATGAGATGGTAAATAGCCGACGAGGCGTGTAGCGCCGAGTTGGCTATAAATCGTCTCATATCCAATAAGCGCGAATGGAATAATTGTTTTATTAAATTTAGTTAGTTTTCTAAACTCTTCCATACCTAAAAATAACAGCTAAATTTTATTCAGAACCTATTTTTTGTCTTTGCAAACACTACAGCCAGTTTCAATATTTGGTGAACTCCGAATATGAGCTGATAACCGAGATTGAATGAACCAATCAGAACGCGCGAATCGCAATATTCGACATTGAAAATTTCCGTAATTAAAGTTAGTAAGAAAAATTGTCAAAAATTAAAAAAAAAAAAAAAACTGTAAAGAACAAAGAAATATCTAGTGTTGATTTTTTGAAAGGTTTTCCAAGCTCGTACGACGCTACTGCCCTCCCCCCCCTAATAAAAATGCCGCCAACGGCCCTGAGTCAAGGAGCGTCTCGATGTCAAATGAACTTAAAAAATTAAGATAAAAAAATCCTTAATATAAGATTACAATCCGAACCGGAATCTGCGCAACTTGTCTCGCAACGATGTAGTTACACGTTGCGTTTTATAATGGTTCGTGCACCTTGTCTCACCACGCCATATGCACGAATTAAAAATTCTCTCGTTATAACTTTTGAAACTTTATTTGCTGGCCTCCTGTGTTATGGGACCGTACAGAGTTTTCTGAGTTATGGTTTAAACCGAAAGTAGCTACACATTTTACAATATGTAATCGTAGCCACAAACCATATCTTCGAGATATTTAATAGACACAAAAGAGCTTTTACCAGTTATTTCACAGGCAGCCCAGGCACAAAATCCGTGTGGATTATGGACTTACAGTGAATACAGTATTTGTATGGAACCTTTGAAAAATTGATTTTCAGTAAACTGTTACTTACCTTGGTCTGATATCAATTTTGGAACTCTGCTGATCCTTCTTTAGCTGTTTTTTTAGGATCCTAAACGATTTTGGTGCCTTCTTGGTCAGTTCATGATCACCCGAAGGGAGATTTACCATTTCAAGTTGCACCTCTGAAAGCACTTGAATTCCCCCACCCCCCGATGATACATAAATGTAAGAAATTATGGGTACTAGATAACAGAAACCAGAAAGAATGATTTTATTACATTTTAAGAGCAATATTTAACAAAATTCAAATTCCCCATAAACATTCGCTTTAAAAAATTCGGTTAGCGTACAAGTATCTTAAAATTAGTGTCTCAATGTCTTGAATTACTTAAGCTACGTAAACAACTTGTCTTTGCGGTTTAAAAAGCTGAGTACATTGACTACTCTAGTTACTAGTGTCTTACTTTTGTTTTCAGCGGTTAAAAAAGCAAGAAATCGAACTCAGAATGCTTTTCCAATATATAAACCATACCGATGTAATAGTGTCTTCACATTTTAAACTCTGTGCCTTATATACATATTGATTTTTTTTCTTTTTTTTTCTTTGCTGTATGCTTCTTGGTTGTTTTCTTTCTTCTGTCTAGACTAACCTCAGGTTACTGCAGCCATGCCAGTTGAGTAAATTTTATCTTTTTCATTTATTGTATAATGAGCGAGGGCTACCTGTGCTCCCACAGGACCTGGGGCCCTAGAACTCTTCAATGGAAATGTATTCACTTTCGAATTGTTTAGCATAATGCTGGTTACTTCAGTATTACGTAGCTATTTTGACGAGGTTTGTTTGGGTATTGGTCGTGCATGTATTTTTGGTGTTTCTAGATATTTGATGCAGGTATTATGTTAACATGATCATGTGACGATTTACTCTATTTTAAAAAATATATATCAATGTATATGGAAGGTTATAATTTCCTGTTGTGGCTTGAAGTATGACAACTGTGCAAAAACATACTTGAACGATCCAATATTCAAATTTATGCATTTATTTGCATTATTTTTGTGCGTGACGATCAAAGACCGCGTCTTTTGCTTCTTCAACCACGACCAAGGCGACGCTGTTGTCGAAGTTGGCCTTTACTTTTGTATGGGGGTGCGGCTTGCACAAATTTGGAAGTAGTTAAAAAATGGATATCAGGTTTATTTTTGGTTTAGTTTTTGTGGCATTCTGTAGCATCTCAGAAGGCAAAACTAAAAGACCCTTGAGCCCATTCATCAAGAATTTCGAAGAACTAAGCTACGATCCTGGAAATGTGCACCGAAGACACAGACGAGCGCTTTCAAACAGGAACCATTTTGAAATGGAATTTGCTGTTCGTGGAAGACCTTTGAGGGTTAAGCTGCAACGTGACACAAGCATTTTTACAGATGATGCAAAGATTCAGTCGGCAAGTGGAAAGCCTCTTGATTTCGATGAAGGAAATCTTGTGGAAGGTTCCGTTATCGGTGATAAGCGGTCTCATGTGTTTGGCGCGCTGAACAACGGTGTATTTCAGGGGAAAATTTCGACAAAGGATGACGAGTATTATGTGGACCCAGCCGAACTATACTTTGACAAACCGACAAGTTTCCATTCTGTTATCTACAGCGGCAGGGATGTGGAATTCGATGGTGCAAAGCGAATGCCAGGAAAAAAGCCTGATGTCGCAGACAAAGACTTGGAGAAAACAAGTGGTGCACCGCTATTCAGAGCTTCAAAACATCGTTCTCGCCGAGCGACAACGATCGAGAAAAGTCATTGTGTTTTATCCCTTTATGCTGACAATTACTTTGTCAAACTTTTTGGTAACAAACCATCTAATGCAATTTATCAGATAACCCAGCAAGTTCGTGCCGTAAAAGCAATATACGAACGGAATTTCAAGGGATATTATGAGCCAAACGGTCTTAGTTTTCGTGTCAAAAATTTGGTAGTTTACGATCCTAAAACAGATGAAGACAAGCTAATCTGGAAAGCGGTAGCCCCTAACAATATTGGTATTGATACGTTGTTAGATATTTTTTCAACGACTCCTTTTTCTCACAACGACATGTGCGAAGCATTTTTGTTTACCGATAGAGATTTTAAAGGGGGTATTTTGGGACTAGCATGGATTGGTGAACCAAATTCTGCTGGTGGAATTTGTGACTTGGAGAGAAACGCAGGAGATAATAAAAAGAAAATTTACAACACTGGAATTGTTACAATGAAACTGTACGGCAGATTTACACCTCCTAAAGTCTCCGAAATCACATTCGCTCACGAGCTTGGCCATGGATTTGGTTCTCAGGTATGTTTTTGAAAAAATGTTCATATTCTGTAACAATATTTAATGTTGGCATGCAAATATTGGGCTAAATACTTATGATTCTTGCATCCTGTATGTATGGCGTAATGTGTATTTTAGAGGTGCAAGCTTCAAACCCTAGGAGGGGTTACTTCCTATATTTGGGTGGTAGGTATGAATGTGGTATTTTTTTGGGGTTGTTGAAGGAGATTGTGTTAAACCAAGAGCTTGGTATTTTTTAGGGTTGAAAAATGCCAAGCTATTGGACTGTTTGCAGTTCCATGTTGTAGCAAGTGTTCATACTGATAAGTTCCTTTGGTGAATGTCCTATTATGGGCATGCCTTTATATTAATTATTTCATATTATGTATAGTACAAAACAAGAGAACTTGGTAGTCCTGTGTTGTAGCGAATGTATGTACTGATAAGTTCCTTTGGCGAATGTCCTATTATGTGCGCGCCTTTATATTATTAACTTCATATCACGTTTAGCACAACACACTTGGTGTTGACCCGCTAGCTACCCAGGAAAATTTTTTAATGACTTTCAATTTGTAGTTTTTAGGGTAATATTAAAACTTTTTAGGGTGAAAAATTTTTATCCCTTGGTATTTTTTAGGGTATTTTGGTGACTTTTCTAATAGTCATCCCTACCTTTTTAATCCTGAAGTACCCCCCGGGCTTCAAATGCCTTCGCTGTTGATCAAAGTCAAGTCATTTGGCTTAATTTGCTTAACTCTTCAAGTTATGAAATTGCAATGTTTTATTTTCTTATGCAGCATGACCCTGATAACAAAGAGTGTGCTCCAGGTGGTGTCAATGGCAATTACATTATGTATTCCAAAGCCACCGATGGTGATCGGCCAAACAACAATAAGTTCTCAAACTGCAGTCTGAAGAGTATTGCAAAAAACGTGGATGTCAAAAGGAATGATAAAAGAAAAAGTTTCTGCTTTATTAAGGCAGACAATCCACTTTGTGGAAACAAGGTTGTAGAGAAAGGGGAGCAGTGTGATTGTGGGACCACAGAAACTTGTAAGGAAGACTGCTGTTACCCAGCTGATCCTAGTAACAACGCAAACCAATGCACACTCAAACCACTGAAGGACTGCAGCCCAAGTCAAGGTATTAAATTAAGCTAAAAGCTAAATCCCTTCTCAATCTAAGTGCACACTCAAACCACTGAAGGACTGCAGCCCAAGTCAAGGTATTAAATTAAGCTAAAAGCTAAATCCCTTCTGAGTCTAAGTGTAAACTCAAACAACTGAAGGACTGCAGCCCAAGTCAAGGTATTAAATTAAGCTAAAAGCTAAGTCCCTTCTGAGTCTAAGTGCAAACTCAAACAACTGAAGGACTGCAGCCCAAGTCAAGGTATTAAATTAAGCTAAAAGCTAAATCCCTTCTCAGTCTAAGTGGCTCATAGGGCCAGGGCTTATCTCTTGTTTCTGTAGTGTAAGCTGTAAGCGAGTGAGAGTCTTTGACTCTCCCTTGACAGGACACTAATCCATCACAGGTTAGCTCCAAGCAGAACTTGTACTCATTTAATACAGCTGAGTCAATCGGAACAAATCAGGTTTTAAAAGTGCCTCGCTCAAGGACACAACACAGTGGCCTGACCGGTGCTCAAACTCGTGACTTTAGGATTACAAATCAAACATGCTAACCACTCAGTCACTGTGTTGCACTAACTAGAATATATTTTTGAGCAAGGGATTAATGTCTAGTAAGTTTTTATCCTGGTTTAGGAAACCAGTATTGTCTTAATAAATTGCGCTTAAATTAATACTTTGAGGGAGTTTGGGTTCATTGTTGAGGAGTACCTTGGATTAATCCTTTCTTAGATAAGACATATTGACATTTAACCATTTCTTCCAAGAGTGTACATTGTAATTAGATCTGAGAGGGTAAATAGCCATAGAGGCATGTAGTGCTGTGTTGGCTATAAATCATCTCATTTTCAACAAACACAAATGGATTAATTGTTGTTTTCATCTTAATATCTAGCTCAAGTTTTCCAAACTTGTCAATACTTGAAAATGACAGCTAGATTTTTTTCTGAACCAGATTTCAGCTTTATAACAGTACACTGTCAGTACCTATATATGGTCAATTTGATCAATTCCTAGCTTATGAATTATAAGCTGATAACTGAAGTTGAGTGAACCAACCATAGACTTGAAACTTATTTACAGGATTTGAAGAGCAATTTGACACAAAAAATCTCCAAAATTTAAACTTTTTTCAATTGTAAGAATCACACGAGTTATTGTAGTGCTATTCTGTTCATTAGTCAGTACTAAAGATTATCAGAGATTTACAAAATCTGACCTTTTAATTGTAAATTTTGTGTCCCAATTAATTTTATTCAGGCATTTGCTGTGGTCCATCCTGTAAGTATTTGGGGTCAACCAACATGTGCAGAAATGTTACAGACTGTACTCTAGTCACCAAGTGTGGAGGCAGATCATACAGCTGCCCTGAGGCAGAAGCAATGCCTGACACAACAACAGAATGCGCTGGTGGTCTTAAGGTGTGTCTCAAAGGAAAGTGCCAAGTTTCAGTCTGTACAAAGTTCAACCTTGAAGAATGCCGCTGTTCCAAGGAAGGAGAAGAGTGTGATTTATGTTGCCAGGAGCCTGGCAAACCAGCGACTTGCAAATCAGCCAAGAACTATCCAGTGGTGAGTTACTTGTTATGAAACGGGCAGATGTGACTACTTTCTGTTACAGAGCAAAAACAGGGGTAATTGCAAATGCTCCCCAGCCATGGCAGGGAGTGAGAGGGGAGGGGGGGGGTATTGGTTATTTTTTTCTTTACACCTTCCAGACATGTAGCTCATTAGAGTACAGAGAGGGCAGCTAATTAGAGAGTGGAGCTTTTTTAAAAACTGTCAATAGCCAAACACAAGAAGAAGTCTGGACATCAAACAGGTTTGTTAGCAACTAGTAACTCTGTGTTACTCTTGCGATATAACCAGCACTATTCAAATTTATGAACACAAAGAAAACCAGTGACAAAATGAAATTGTAACACATTACCATAAATGTCTTATGTCTTAGCTTGTTCATCTTTAGGTCAGGACTGGGGGTGGGGGTAGGGGGTCTTTAGAGAGGGGAGCTTTTTAGAACCTTTACATTTTTGGTGATGGATGGGGTTTGGATATGTGGCTTACTACTGTTGAGGGCTTGTAGAGAGCTTAACATATTGTATACAGTTGATATAAATAGGATTGGTTTGGCTAGAAAATACTTAATAAGTAATATCTCTGTAGTATCTAGGATGATGATCATGTGATAGAATTACTAAAGTACCAGTCCCTGAAAGTAGTGTTTATTTTTTACCCTTCTATTAAATAAATCCTGAAAGTAACGGCTACCCAAAAGAAGGGGCGATTTGAAAAATAGTATACTGTACCTGGAGTTAAATATAATTTGTGATTGTCTATTTATAGTGCAATGATCAAAAAAGTCTGTTTTGTTACTGAATATGTATATTATTAAGTTTAAAAAATTTTGAATTTAGAATAGGTGTCATCTTTGTCTAAGACTTTTTCGAGTTTCAAATGTTTTTGACCTATCTGAAAGTAACCAATTTTGTCTGCAAATTCCAAGAGTAACGATGATTCCTATGTTAATTAGGAAAAAATTTGATGGTAAATTTACTTTATTTTTGCCAACTACTTTGATCTTAGCTTTATGCTTTTTCATATTATCACAGACTATGTTACTACAGCTAGTTCTTGTTATAATATATTTAAGTGAAATTGCACGCTCTGATTGGTTGATAACCAAAACAAAAATCCAGTGGAGCATACAAATAGCATCAGCAGTTTTGTCAATCCATGAAAAAAGTGATTGTATTTACTTTTTTTTGTGGTGTTTACAAAAGTAAAAGTTGGGAAATGGCAAAGAACAATCCACCTCAAAACAATGAAGAGCTGTCAAATTTTTGTTTGGATTTTCCTTGGCTCAGTTCAACTTCTGAAGAAAGTACAAACTCAACGTCAAGGTTCCTGACTATGTCAGAAGAAGAACTGTAAAAACTTTTTTGTGACACACTTGAAAAGTAATTGGTTTGTACTTCTCTTACGCTTTTTTGTGCTTAGCAGCCTCCTGCCTGCTCAATAACTTGATGGAAGCATGTTACCTATGAACCATTTTTATAACTGTTACCTAGCCATACCAGTTACCATTACTTGTGTATTGTTCTAGATACCAGCACGAATTACAGAGAAGAAGATGATTGCAGGAACTCCATGTGCAGACATGACTGGCTACTGTGATGTGTTCCATGTTTGCCGCAGGATTAATATGGAAGGCCCCTTATTGCGCCTCACAAAGAAATTCCTTACAGTTGAAGGTGAGAAATGGTCCTTACGGATTTTTATTAATGATTTTTCAGACCTTGATGCTCCTAGGAGGGGTCTCCTATAAAGGATAAGAAGAAGAAATGTTTTTGGGAAAGTTTTGAGGGGCAAGTACTTGAAACTACATCAACCAATCAGCTATAATCAATCATTTAGTCTGCCAACTAATCAATTAACGAACCAATGAATCAGTCGATAAATTAATCATTAATTCATTCAATCATTTAATCAATCGATCCTTCCATCGATCAGTTGATCCATCAGTCAAAGGATTCATCAGTCAATCAATCAATCAGTCAAGCAGTCAGTGAACCAATCAAACAATTGATAAATCAATCAATCAATTAACTAATGAGTCAATCAATCTGTCAAATAACCAGTCTGTCTATTAGTCAATCGATTAGTCAGTCAACCAATGAACCAATCAATCAAACAATTGATCAGTCAATGTACTGACCAGTGATTAGTTCATCAATCTATTAGTTAACCAATCAAGAAGTCAATCATTGAACAGTCAATTGATCAATCAATGAAACAATGACTCAATCATTAAACAATCAATTTAGTTGACACAAAATATCAAGGAGCACATTATTTTCATAATTTCTAGTTTAAAGATGTATATGTGTATTAAAGGACAAAGGATGTATGTGGTCATTTATGAAAAACAGTGATCAATTAGAGGTAAAGACAATCAAAAAAGGTTGCTGCATGTTAATTATAATCTTAATTAGGATCTGTTAAACTAATCCTAAGTATCGAGTGTTGCCTTTCAGTGGCATATGTGTGAATACAACATATAGATTCTAGTGAGTCCTTACCACTGGAACGGGATATAATCCAAGTGTCGCTGATCTACAGCATTAACAAGGAATCCCTTAAACCCACACAAAGGAATCTCTGATTTCAGTAGGGGTTTGGATCCATGACCTATGAAACGATCTACTAAGGGAATAAAACAGCATCGTGCGTATTTTTAGACAATTTTAGAAAATGGTTATGACGTAAGAGGACACAAGGAAAGTGTTGTTCCAGTGCCCTCTTACATCATAACCATTTTCTAAAATTGTCTAGAAACACAAGCGATGCTGTTTAACAATTTTAGGAAAGAACTATAGAGAAAAAAAAATCTTGAGCTGTGAGATGTCAAATCCATTTTCTATTCTCTCATAGAAAATAGATTTGTAACCAGTCAGAGTGCGTGTTACATCGGGATTATTTTCTAAATTGCTCTAACCAACTGAGCTGCAGGGCCAGCTGCAAGTAGGATCTGTTTCATAGGTTGTGGGTTGGAGAGTTTTTCTTTTTCCTTTGTTTGGGGTTATGGGGTTCTTTGTTAAAGTGGAACTGAACCCTAAAATCAACTTTTGTCAAACAAAACGTAAGAGCGATATTAGAAAAAATTCCTCGTATTGCTCTGACTTCCCAAGAAATTCAAGTTTAAAACATGTTACTTGCTGCAATGTACCGGGGCTCAGAAATAGGGATTAAGCGGAGAGAGTGAGGCTATGATGTCAGATATGGGTAAGAATTGGTTTGGACTAAAAAAATTCATCATTGGTGTAAGATATCGCACACAACATAAGTTGCAACTTTCACTCAACTGTGTAAGCGTGCTTATGACAAAAACTGTTAACATGCTTGCTTGCTCCCCATAACCTATGTCACACTTTACCTTCACTTACCCCTGACAAGTCGACAAGCGCCTACACTCAGTCACCCCCAACGATATGAAACACGGACATTCAAACTAGAATTTCTCTGAAAATCAGGGCAACACAAAAAAAAATTAGATATGTTCTCAACACCTTGAAGGATTTCATTAAAAAATATTAATTTTAGAGTTCAGTTCCCCTTTAATGCTGTAGATCAGCCAAACTTTGATTTTATCTCGTTCCAGTGGTAAGGCCTCACTCAAATTTAAATGTTGTAATCCTAAGTATTTTTTTGTCATGTTTTCAGGTTTTAAAGAGACTGTCCAGAAATATTGGTGGGCCATCCTAATTGGCGTGGTTGTCCTTATAGCTCTAATTATCTTAATGGTAAAAATCTGTGCTGTTTACACACCGAGCAATAACCCGAGAAAGAGGCAACATAGACCCCTTCCAGGGCGAAGAAAGAGAAATCGGAGACACCCGGATAGTCACGAGTTACAGCCTCGGGCATGATAAAAGCTTAGCTTTGTTCAGAGTAGTTATGAAGTTAACGCAATGAGGACGGCAAATCACTGACGACGGCAAAAAACAATAGTGAATGCAATAGCTGCATGTTGGAATGCATCGTGCTGGTCACCTGAACGCTGTCGTCTTGAAAATCACAACGCAAAAAGCTTATTGTTGGATTTCTTGCAACCACAAGAACGACCTAAAGTTTTCTCAGTCTTTGTTTACTTTTAAGAAGGAAACTTTGGTCTTTTTCTTTTTCGCTAAGTGTAATTTGAAAAAAAGAGAAAGCATTCGAGCCATGCGTGGTAAAAATTGTCAGACCTGAAGTGTTTTTTTTGCAAGCAGTCATCAGTGTGGTCTTCCTCATTGTGTTAGGTCTCTGTTGCATGTCAGTGGTATAGTGAGTTTTTGTGTGCTTGGTTAGTTGAGCAGAGTAGGAAACATGTGATTGTATTTTAGTTTTGTTTTTATTTCACTTTATTTGTTTTCTAATTACTTGAGTGGTTTGTAAGCCTTGTTATACCACAGATTTGGTTATGACAAGAAAGTATGGATCATTTTTTTTTGTTTCTTTGATATGGGTAGCGCCTAAGAAGTTGCTACATTAAAACTTTTTGGCGGTCATGTTGCTAATCACACGGGCAGTGTAAGACGAAGCCTCGGCAAGACTAGGAATCCTAGGATGTAAGCTCCCATTTTAAGAGCAAAGAAAACCTAAAATTTTATGTTATTGGTGTACTTCTTTCTATTCAAATACTACATGCAAGGTTTTTGTAACCCAGTTAAACTTGGGCCTAGTTGTTCATTGAAAAGCCTTCGAGCACGAGCCACGAGCATCCAAAAGGACACTTCGAATTATTTTCAACTACGAGCATACTAAAGGAGAGAAGACTTTACTATTAGGCTTTCATAAGTAAAAACTGTAGCTGTTTAAATACTGATCTTTGTGATTGTACTATAATAGAAATATTCTTGCAGCATTCATCTAGATTATTCTTTCATAATGTAAATTCTAACCTGCACATACTTTCTGATAGATGCATTTTTCTGCACTGATTGAACTGTAATGACTATTTTATTTAATATCTTTTGAAATACGGTCTTGTAGCAAATTGAATAAAATTTTTAGATAGAACTATATAGAGAGAATTCCTTCACTGCTGCGAGATTGTCCAGCTCTACCGAATTCTTATAACGTCGGTTATCCCAGAAAACAGTCAAAGGGTCTCACGATACAGACTCGTGCATAAATGGTAGCGGTTTAATTATTATTTTGTCTTCATTCAAAATTGCCCTGCTATCCTCGTTTTGCGTAACAAATTCTTTTGAAAGTTAAACTCGAGAACGAGGCTAGTAGCTCAACAAAATATTCAAATCACTGCTGTTTATACATAGGGTCAATACAAAGACTAAACATGACGCTTGACTTGCCGCGTTCTACTGCGCACCTTCTCTGTGATTGAACAGTGTGTGACACAGCTCAAACACGAACTGCAATCCACGATCACACATTTACCCATGGTTCCTAGCGTATGAACGTCTAAAAATGCCCATAAAAACGCAAAAAGAGAGTCTAACAAGGAAGAGTTTTACCAACTGTTACCTTCCCTGAGTTTCTTTCAGCGGTAAAAGATTCGCAATGCATCATGGTACACCTTTTCCGAATGGGCGATTGCAAGTTTGTGCAGTGTTACTCCGCGCGCCCAAAACATCGTGAAACGCATGCTGTGTGATTCCCAGTGAATGAGAGGCAATGTACACAGTTAAATATCGTGTTTAGTTGGGACAAACTTTTTGGTTGGTTAAGTCGCTTGCGTTTTCTATTAGGCACTTTCAGGCCAGCATCAAGCACCGTATTTTAACCGTATCGAGTTAAATTGATTTTGATCCGGAGCTAATTGAACCGGTGATTCAAACACCGAATTTATTTCCATTGAATTGAAATTCTACCGTATTATCCGGTAGGTGGAAGCGAATTTATGTTCACTACCGAATTTAATTCGGTGCACTGCTTCAAACACCGTAAATTTTCAACCAAACGAACCAAAACCAGTTTAGAACACGACCTTGGGTATTCATGAGAGTTAATAGCGTTTAAAGCACAGCACACTAGCCTTGAAAAACTGATCTACCACCCCCTCCATTTTGACGTTCTTTCGACCTCTAGACTTCTTTAGCCATCGTCCCAATGAAAAGGTTCTTTTCCCAGCGCCCGGTCGCATGTGGTGGTTGTCGGTCGGAAAGCGCCTTATGGGTTGAAATTGACGGTTTGATAGAAGCTGCCTGGACATTCGGTCTATGTTCCAGTTCACTTTTGTGTATTGAGTCTCGCATTAATTTTAATAAGATGGTTGAAAATTGAAGATCCCGGACGGAGGAGGGAGGGGGGGGGGGTATTATCAA
>JAOBAT010090926.1:5635-17591 GCA_026413305.1 Hydrozoanthus tunicans
CAGGATTGGAAACAGATTTAAAAGCAACTTGTAACTCTGTGTTGCTCTGGCATTACAACCAGCAGTGTTCAAAAACTGAAACAGACGAAACAGTTGACAAATTATTATATTTTTGATACAATACACCTTATGTTTTCGCTCAATTGCCTTTATGGCATATTCGTGGTGCATATTAGAGACGGGGACCTTCACTCAGGGTCTTAAAATAACTGAGGAGAAGGTGCTGTCTTTGCTTTACGCCTACAAAATGGATAGACCTTCGCATCTTCTCGGACAAGGACGTTAAACCGTAGGTCCCGGGTGGCAGACCTCGAAGGGGACCTCGAGTCCTATTGCCTGTTCATCCGTGACTCAAAATGTCATAAAACAAAACAAACATGATCAGTTCGCATACCAGTTGTATGACTGCTCATTGGTGTATAAGACATGTTCACTACACTCGCCTTTCCGAAATATACCTTAAAGATCGTTAACTGAAGCAATTCATCTTGTAATTGTTCCATTATTCCTAGACACAAAGACATCACCAAACAGCCCAGATGGGTTCCCTTACAGTGGCAGTCCAGGAAGCTTATCACCAAGACCAGGTAAGGGTTACATGGTGTACAAGGTTTCTAAGTCCCTGATAAAGTTTTAGGACGCCGGTTTGTCTCATAATAAGCCAGTTCGACATGTCAGAAACACGTGCGCGAGGTGGGATAAAATATGAAATTCACGAAACTTACACAAAGGAACGCAATGACGCGGGATCGATGGGAATTCATTTTTATTCCTTTCTTAAGTTTGATGAATACTTCATTTTATCCCGACGCGCGCTTGTGTTCCTGAAGTTCCGAACTGGCTTATCATGATCAAAAGGGACCTTACGCAACGTGGACGGCTACACCAACTACCCGACTGCTTACAAAACAACATTTTTCTGGTTACTCGATTTGGGATGGAAGGAAAAAGTTTTCTTTAACTCGTTCTCGTGGCCGCAAGAACTTCGACAACAAACTCAGTTTCACGTTGTGATTTTCAAGACAATGGCGTGCTGGTGGTCTGCACGGTGCATTCCAATGTGCAACTTTTGCATTCCTTTTTATTTTTGCTGTCGTCATTGGCGTTTCCGCTCTCGTCGCGTAAAGTTCTTAGTGTTATCATGATAGACCGCGACGCATTGACTTCATCAGGCGATTGTGTAAACTTCGTGATGTAACTTTCTTATATAAAGTTCATCGATCCGTCGTTAGTTCAGTTCATTAATTGATTTTTTCAACGAACGAGCTTGGAGTGGGCTTTTGCAGAGAGAGAGAGAGAGTTCCCAGAAAAATGTCCCTCAAGGACAGACATAGACTGCATAACACAACCCATGTTTCAGACCTTTTACGAGGAAGAGTGCTTACTTAGACTAGGAAAGTATGCTGCCAAAAAATGTCGTGTATATAAAATTAAAAATGATTATATTGATACAAAGCAGCTTTTTAACAGTTGCCCTTTTTAGTTTTAAGTAAGAAAACATATAACAATGCAAGTCGACTTTCTAGGGTCAATAACAAAATCCTGCACGCTGATTGGCCGAAAATCGGTGAAATAACCTCTAATACAAAACCGGGAAGTTATTGGACCGATTTCTCACCAACGCAAGCGCGCTGTGGTAATCGTTTATTCTCTTTTACTGACCTAAAACTGAGAAGAAGCCTTAATAACCTCGTTTGCTCGGTCTATCCGGAAACATATTTTCCCTCTGGTTTTTGCAAATACAGTGAAAGAACTCCGGCAAATATTTTCTCGTACAGACCTTGCACTCGCTTGTTAAGATAATATATCAATATACGTGTTATCACTATAGTATAAAAGTGTTGTTGCTATAAAGGCAGTCACAGGAAATTAGGGATACTGCATTATGGAATCTTGTGTCTTTTACAAAAGCATTTCATTTAAAGTGCCTATAACACTAACAATTTTTTTTGTTACCACTAAAAGTGTTTGGAAACTAAGAACGTTCAAAAAATAATTTTTGAAATCGGTCATGTTCTCGATTTTTTATTCACATTTGAAGTTCAAGTTTTGTTGGTTCACGACCGCGTTTTGAGGGGATTGGATTATGACGTCATTCCCAGACTTCCGTATCAAAACACGAAAAAATGGACACTAATGAATCAAAGATTTTTGATTGAGAAGTACATTCCAATTCATCATACAGTTCTCAGTTCTTTTGTATCTTTGTGTTTACAAAGATCTCATTTGCTCAATATTTTAAGTCGGGAATGACGTCACAACCCAGTCTCCGGAAAACGCAGTCGTGAACCAAGAAGTCTGAAAATTTTGCTAGTTCGAGCCACCGTAGAAAAAAACAATTTGACCGAATTTCGAAATGTATGTGAAATTGTATGATCCAAAAAAGTTGTTAGCGTTACATGCACTTTAAGGTACAAAGTAGGGGGTCGGTAAAATAAGTACCGGCATAACGCCAGTATATGCTTAATGTCCGCTGGGGGTAAACTGATCATTGTAAAGCGCCCTTGAGCATTCATACCGAAAATATGCTATATAAATGCACCACTTTACCTTTACAAAGTGATGTGACCTTACTAATTAACAGATTACCACCGCTCCTCAACCGAGTTTTGAGTAACTGATGGCAAACTGTTCTGTTCTGGTCGTTCGCCTTACATTAGGTCCAGTTTAATCACGATGCGTTATTTTGTCTTTTGATACTCACAACTGTTTGTTACAGTGATTGTTCGCGAGGTTACAGTTGAAGAACTGCTGGATCCAAATGGACCGTACGTTATGAAGAATATTAAGGTGAGATATGAGGCCTTCTGTCGCTTGCTCCTAAGAATATTTAAAATTTGTCGGGAACAGACAATCGAATTCAGAGAAAAAAACGTTTATACGCATTGTGTACATGGCAATTCTTTTGCTCTTCACTCATTCATTACTCTCTTCACTGTCTTCAAACACTTTATTCCAATGCTCATAAGCATTCTCAGATTGTACATAATTTGTTTGTATGTTGTATGTTCGAATCCTGATGGGTAAATTACACGATGATAAACAATACAGTCAATAGAATACAAAAACAAACGATTTTTATTATGAACTTCGTTATATCGGGGTAACATGTAGTCGCGAGACCCAAAATTTTGGTCAAATCGGAGCTCGTTATACATTAGTATGAAAACTTTCGGAACTTTAACTTTTGGAAAACTAAACTAGCTTATTAACAATATCAAGCCAAAAATTTGAGACAAACCCAGAAGAGGATTGCACTAGCCTTTTATATCTTGTGAATTATACTAGTGCTACTACACCTCTGAATTCTTTGGATTTATATTAAGTAAATTCTAAAACTTTGGAAATTTCAATGTTCGGAAGTGTTTTTTTTTTTTGGACGATTAAACTTTTGGACGTTTTTTTCTGTCCGAAAGTGTAAGAGTCCAAATGATTTCGTATTTAAAGTATCGTGGTTGCAACCCTGTATGATAAAAATTAGGACTCGAAGCTGAAAGAATTTCAGATACTTGTACAGTGTACGTCGTTCTTGGAACTGAAAGTGTTACTGTTCCTTCTGAGTTCAGGTTATGTGTGATGCTGTTGGCTTTGGATTCGTGGTGCGAGGATCTGCTCCAGTTTATGTGCAAACGGTGGACCCAAAGGGGCCAGCTGCTATGGCAGGATTAAAGGTTATTGCTTCCTTCCTTTTTGTTTTTTTTTTGTTCAGTTTCAGTTTATTTTGTGCAAATCATAACCAGATAGTAACTTTAAAGCAACAGCAGCAGTAACAAGTCGAAATGTAGACAGACGGACAGACTGACAAGAGAATGGACATCATTCAGGTAGGTAGGCAGACTATCAGACAGATGGACGCTCAGGTAGGTAAGCAGTTAATCAGACAGACGGACGTTCAGGTAGGTAGGCAGACTATCAGACAGACGGACGCTCAGGTAGGTAGGCAGTTAATCAGACAGATGGACGTTCAGGTAGGTAGGCAGATTATCAGACAGACGGACGTTCAGGTAGGTAGGCAGATTATCAGACAGACGGACGTGCAGATAGGTAGGCAGCTTTGTTTCTTCACCCAAAACGGCGATGACTTTATTCGTAAAGAGGACAGCTCCCAATTCCTTTACTAAACTGTTTGTCTTTACTGGTCGAGTACAAAAATTAGAAATAAGAGTTATTCATAAAGAAATGAGGCCTAAAAAAGTTTAGATCTGCCCCTAGTTGATACCGAGGCATTAGGCACTTGTTTTGTAGCGGGAGACGAGATAGACTGTGCGTGGAATTACTTTGGATCTTAATGGAGAATTTGAAACATGCGTTTTCTTTTTAACGTAGTTAACTCTGCAAGACTCTGTAGCAATCAACCTTTCACTGTATTTCAGCCCGGGTATGGCGATTGACATAATTCTCTTTTGGACTCTTTCGATGTTATCACTGAGGTACTTGGGTGAAGCAATGAGGTAAACTTGACATCAGTGGTCGAGAACGGGTCCCAGGCACATTCGGTCGAAAATGGCGATTTCCTGAGAGCTTTTTGACGCGTTTAAGCTGAACATAAGTAATGCAAGTTTTCTAACACGTTTTAGCGTTGGCAGAATTTTTGTATCCAGATTTAAGTGTGGCAGAAAGTTCTTGAACTTGTTTGAAGACTTCCTGGAAACTTTGAATTTGGTTTTAGGTTTGCAAAGGATCCCTTACCTTCTGGAAATAGTCCTGACAAGTTTGGCAAGTGTTAGTGTAGCAACGTTGAAACTGCTGTAAATGATCCTGTTTTGTATCTTTAATCCTTTCAGGTGCGCATGTTTATTCGATGTGTGAATGGAAAGGACGTGCTACATTGGACACACAAGGAAGTCCAAGAAGAGATGCTTAGAGGGCAGAACGTTGTCGACCTTGTCGTAATGACTCATTTTAAGGGGGGATCCTGAATATTACAAACTGAAATCTAGTTCTGAACAAATATAATCCCCCCCTAATATATACATAAACTCTTTATCCTTCGGCAATAAGATGGTTATTGCCTGAAATTTTTTCTGAACAAGGAGTTTTAGAAAAGTTTGGGTTGATGTATGAATGTGTCTGTCTGCAGATTTTTTACTGAAAAATGTTTTAATTCAAAGTTATTTTATTATGTATCAAACTACAACAAAACCAAGGAGCGATTTAGATGACACTTCATTGCCATACTCGATCTTATCCTTTATCGATCAGTTAACCACAATTCCTTACGCATAAACGTCTAAATTTGTCTATAAAAACGCATGTCTTGACATACAGTGTTTTTAGTACTAGAAGAGTTTTACCAACTGTTAACTTCCCAGAATTTCTTTAAGCGGTGCAACTTTCGTATTTTCATGGTCAATTATACAGCCGCAATCTTTTTCAGAACGGTCAGTTATAGCTTTGCAAAATCTTTGATTGGTGTAAATATGTTTGTGTTAGGGTAAGGAATTGGAAATCAAGTTTTGCAGATACTTTACGTGATCTCGTGCACCAGGCGATTTTTACATGGAAGCTGTTAAATTTAGTGTGACCATTGACTTACTATGATCCTGATCAAAGGTAAAGACAAAATCATACCAATTGTTAAGTCCTATGGACGTGTTAAGTATGAACCAAGATCACTGGTGAAAGTGTACGATTCAAGTAACTAACGTGGAAAGCTGGAAATGTAACTTCGATTTCTCAAGAACTCATTAAGAGAGAGATGATTAATTTTTCATCCTTTTCAATATTCTGCAAAAAAAGTAAATATTTTATCTTAAGAAACTATTCTTATAGATAATGTACATATTGTTACAAAACATGTTTGATAATAAATATATCAGCAAAACTTGCACTTTCAACTTGTTGTGACCAATATAATGAAGAGAGATTCTTTGATTTGATTTTGACCCTTTTAGCCAAGAAAGGTGATCAACATGGGTGGCGGAAGCAAAAAAAATCTTTTTTTTTTTTTTTTTGGGGGGGGGAAAGAGCACAGTTCAGAATTGTAACAGTTTGTTATAAAATCAGATTCTTATTTAAAAGTTGTTGCTAGCAAGAATTTATCCTGCCCCCCCCCCCCCATCTCAGTTCTGCCGCCTACTGCAACTTCTCCGTTTTGTAATGAAAAAATTGGGAAATGATCAAACAAACCTAGCTACTGAAGATGAAAATCAAAATTCTCCTAAACTAGTAACAAGTGTAATGTGGGTTGTAGTTGGGAGAACTGAGCAACTAATCACTTGATGTCAATTTGCTTAAAATGCAGAACATGACGTAGTTAGAACAGTCAAATATTAATCGTCTACAAACATGCTTAAGGTGATGTATGATGATCATTAATGGTAACTAAAAATAGCAAAGGAATCAGAAAATCAATGCATTCAGTTAAGAAGCTTATTTTATTAAGATTTCTTCAGAGAATCAGCAATGTTTCTACACATCCGCAATGGTGACTTCCACTTCAACACCAGGTTCAATGCTGATGGATGTCTGGTAAACAATTTCATTAAGGAAAATAACAACATATGACCAAGTATATCCACAAATGAGCAACAAATTAGTTTCATTCCCCTACTTTTCAGAAACTTAAATAACTTTATTTGTATGGTTTAATCATACCTAAAATATTGGGCATATAGAGGTTAAGAACAACTTAAAATTATTAATAAACACATTGGCAACCTGAACTTTGAATTTGAACATTGCAAATGGCTTCTGCTTCAAATATCAGCACTGAGTATGGAAAGGTATCATGTGCATCTATTAACACCACCCTCGGTCAATTTTGCCACCCATTGATATTACTAACACCACAATTCTACCAAACTTTTTTTCTGATTTAAAGTGTTTTAAGAAACAGAAAAAACTTCATTGTTTCTTCAAATTTCTGAAAGTCCTTTTCATAGTTCTTACTTCCCTATCTTTAGGTTTCGTTTTGTAGAGTAATAGATAAATGGCAACCTCAAGGTTGTTACTTATGAAATTACCACCACTCTTGCTGTGACAACCATTATCATTATCACCACCAAAGACATGACTGAGAGGAAGACCCCAAATCCCTGTTTACACGAATGAACCTGGGTTCGACCCGGGTTAGTTTTTGTTGTGTGAACACTGTTAACCTGGGTTCGACCCAAGTTTAATCTAACCCATCTCCAGAGGTGGGTTTGATCCGGGTTAGTTTAGAAAAGTTACGTGTAAACATCAACCTGGGTCGAGCCTGGGTTAGTTTTAATTTTGCACATGTGTGATGCTTTGTTGTTAGTGAAACTGGGCATGCGCGTGTAAAACTAATCCAGGTTCATCCCAGGTTTGTGTTTACACGCGTCTTTGGTATTTTTCAGTGTGAACAAAGTTTGGTTGAACCCGGGTTAGTTTTAACCCAGGAAGAACCTGGGTTAGTTTGTGCCGTGTAAATAGGGCTCAAGGCTGACAGGAAAACCAATGAGTTTAGGTAAATGAGTTTGGTAAAGGGAGCAAAAATAATGTCTTGTAATGTAACAACAGGAAAGATGTGCAAGCCAGTTGCAGAGGTTACAGCTTTTTATTGTTTCTCAGTGGCACTTAGCAGTAGCTAAAACTTGTGATAAAAATAGTAATGTTTGATAAGTAAACTTTTATTGTTAGTAAGATTTGCAAATGCTAAGAGTTTTACTTTTGATCAAAAAGGATACAATCTGCTTGACGATCTCAGAAGGACTGTGGAGATCAATGAGGCGCTTGTGAATTCTCATCTGATACCTACTCCATGTCTTGGAACCTTCACCACAGGGGGTCTTGCGGGTCGTGATCTTAAGGAATTTTGTTGGCATGCGCACTGGCCCCTTCACCTTCAGGTTTTTTTCTTTGGCACCACGGATCAGATCAGCACACACTAAAATTTAACATTTCTGTTTTTATTATCTGGAAAAATTTTTACAAAAAAGACTAGTTGTTACCACAGTTAAAGGGAAAGCAGTCGAGTGGTAAACCTGTTATTAACAAGTTTGTATTTGAAAAGGAAGATGTGTATTTCGCATATAAATTTGAACTTGTTGACAAGAACTTCTTTCTCACTTTCAAAATGTTCAAGTAACATTTGGCCCTTTAATTTCTGCAATATCTTTATTGTCTACTTTTTTTATTGTAAGGTTTGTGAGCTTTTCCAAATTGGATATCAGTCTTTTTTGTAAAGAGCTCAGATACGAGAAAAGCACATGGCAGCAATAATAAGACATTTGGGGGGGAGAGGAGGGAGGCTGAAAATAAATGGAAACCATGACAGAATTCACTTCAAAATCGAGTGCTGTGTTTACACAATCGCATCACTACAATGCAAGTTTGAGAACTAGGTGGGCACATGAGCATTTTAAACTAAGTTTGTACCACTTGGTACAGTGCAATGTACTGGCTTAATGGGCTAGAAATACAATGACACTAAAGGACATAATTATTACCATTTTTATAATTATGTAAAACAAACACAAATTGAAATAATTATATGCATGGACTTACTCACCCTTTTCCAGGCTCTTCACATTACGGCTGGTAAGTGTGATGCGAATTCGATGAATTTGAGCTTCTTCTTCTGGGGCAGCACCCTTTTCTTTGAAATGAGACTATAGACAAAACACACACACAAAAAATCGTAATCTGGCCCAATCAACCAACTAAGATGGAGTATGTGTAGCGGGTTTGGGAGAAGGCACTATATAAAGACTAGTCCTGCTGCAAAACACTGCCAACAGAAATTCCAGTGGGACCATTTATAACTTGAAAGAACGCAGGGTAGAATTGCTACACTTGACCTGGTAGTCCCTGACTGACAAGATGAACTAGATGTCCTTGGTAAGTTCACCCTTTCTGAGATACCAGCTTCATACTCGATAGCTGGGTAGTAAGTTGTTCAATTCTGCAAGCATTAATGTCCCTAGTGTTTACAACTTAAAGTGCTTTGAATTCATTAGTGAAAAGCTTCGAGTTCTTCAGCACATACTACAAATTTTATTGGGTTTCAACTGTCCGTTCTAATACGGCACTCCATCCTTCGAATCGACAGTTTCGAAGAAAAAACTATTTTAACTTGAAACTTATTTTTTCCGACTCACCATTTTTAACGTGGTCAACTTATTCGAAAAGAACAGCGGTGAACCACAAGCTTCTTTAGTGAATCACCAAAATGGCGGAAAGAGATCGAAAAGACACGTGCCATGGCTTTTGTAAGATGGACGCAAAAGGCACCCTGGGAACGACGGTAAAAATTGTCTGTTGGGGTGGTAGTGGGGTAACGCTTTCAGACGATAGCTTTAACTTTTCTTTCGGTAAATGAAATTTATGAACAGAAATTGCAACTATAAATTTTTTAAGAAATTTTGAGTTAAAAAATTCTGAACCTGAGTTAGCGGTTTTTATTCTTACATTTATATATATTTACAACAGCCAATTTTCCTGGCCCCTCCGTACTTGTCTTTTCACTGTTTCTACCCACAGTGCTTTGAGTGTCATGACAGTTCAAGATGGCGGTCAAATTTTGAATTTGTTGTTTAGTATTCAAGCAGCTTTCTAGTCTTTTAATCGTTTCAGTAATCAAAAAAATACCCGAAATCTCCATGAGCCGAAGTGTAAGAGACTTGCGAGAGCTGATCTGTGCCTCGCGACTTTCTTACCGTGACGAAAATGACAACGAAGAACTTGTAGAAACAAGCTCGGAAGATTCTGAAGAATGCGAAATCTCAGCGCCAAGGGAGGCCAGTCCTCCGAAGCTACCAAAGCGAAAAAAAGATTTGAACCCAATAAAAATGAAAGGAAGGCCATTTAGTCCTCCACTCAGCTCTGGGTCCTCTGGGAGATCGTCGCCTGTACCTCTTCCGCCAATAATTCGGCCCAACACAAGTTCAAGTTCTGGTTCAGAGAAAGAAGGTATAAATCTTAAAGAGCGTTTACAAGAAGAGCAAGTGAAAATTCAAAGTCGGGAACAGAATAGAAAGATAACGAGAGGAAACTTCGATACGATGTTAGAGTATGTTGACTCTACAGTGATAAGTGAATGGCTGATCAGAGCGAACAAGGGAGTAAAAGAGTTGACTTCTTGGCTACATGCTGGCACTAATTTCGTACAGTTTGCACATTTTTGGTTATCAGAAATACCCAAACATCAAAGACGTGAGCTTGTTGAGGTAGAGGCTAGTATAATCAGAGACGAACTCTGTTTTGCTTTTGGACCAGGCTTTGGAGACAAACGCGTCACTCAGGAAGACATCACATCGTTCATGTCTGCTACTTTTTGGGAATTTCCAAAAAAATTTACCGGCTCCGAATGTGGCCCCTTTTTTCTTAATATTCTAATTTCCTTATGTTCTATAAGAAAAGACAACTACAAGTCACTCCTCTCAGATGTGAAGTGTGGCACCGAGAAAAAGCAATTTGTTCAAATAATTCTGGCCACAAGAGCATTTGCAATTGTAAATTTGTGTGTTGGAGTTGTAGGATTTTATAAAAAAGTCAATGATGACAAAGGATTGGATTGGAATATTCCAAGCAAAAGCATAATGGATGTTGCTACCGATTTTGCTTTTGATGCAATTTCGAAGGGGTTTGTTGACGTTCTTAACTACCTTATGCTGAAATTTGACATTGATCCTCACAACACTAAGAGCAGCAGTGGTAAGAGCTTGTTGTTTGCCTCAGTTGTCAGTGGTCGAGAGCAAGTGGTGAGACATCTACTTAAAGTAAGTCTATAAAACCTTTATTAGAATTTAGATATATGTAGTAGTAACATAGTGTACAGTGCAGCCCCGCTATTATGAAGTGCCATAGGAACAGACAATTTACTTCCTTATAAGGGGGTTCATACTAAACATAAAGAACTTCATTATATAGGGGTTTTTGTTTTAAGGATTCATTATATCATGGTTTTACTAATACAAATTATAATTACTGTAATTTTGCTGGGCCAAACAAACACTTTGTTAAAACGAGGACTTTCTTGTTTCAGGGCTCATTACATCAGGGGTGGTACTGTAGTGTAGAAAACTTTTATTACCCAAACCATTTTGCCTATGTTGTGACTAGTCAATTTGACCTGTATGTAACTAAAAACCTGGCCCTAATACTATTAAACTTGATCCCAAACTTAAGCCATAAAATTGATTCACAATTTGATCTATGACTTGATCAATTATTTCATTCAACATTTAGTTCAATTTATTATTAGATTCATAGATAATAACATTATTGTCAGAAACTAACTAAATAAACATATTACTCTCAGACTTAAACTGTTATTTATGGTTTAGGTTAGAAACAAGTGTTTAAAGAATTGAACATTGTTTCTTTGTTTAAAAATACCATCAATTTTACTAATTGTTTGAGGTCTATCACTCAGTAGACAGTGAGTTAGCCAATCAGATTGAAGCATCTAGTAGGTTTCTACTGATAGTCAATAGCTGATAAGATATGAAGCACTGAGTGGACTGTTTGACTCAGAGAAAACAAGAGTATTAACTTTAATAGTCTTGACTAATATTGATTTGGTACAAACCAGCTTGCATACTACTTTCAAGTCTACAGCGGTACTAAACATGTAAATTTATCAATTTTATTTAATTTTGCAAGGTTTTAGATTAGATTGTGTCAAAGTATGTTTTTCCCCAAGCTTTCTACTACAGAACAGGTAATGAATGTGCTAGCTAATCATTTGCAATATGAAAATATGCAAGTTAAAAATAAATGATATGTAATTTTACCACCATTTTGGTCAGTGAGGTTTTCTGACTAATTTTCTGACAGTTCACAGCCGGCCATACATTTCAAAGCCAAGGTTTTTGTGTTCAGGGGTGGAAACTAACGCCCGCCCAGCGGCCAATGGCCGGCAAATTCTACGTCGGGCCGGTAGATTTCATTAAGCGCTGGCCCAACTGGCCGGTACGTCATGAGAAAATAAAAAAAGTTTAATTAATTCAATTAGATATTTTAGGACAACCTTTCAAAGCTTTTCTTC
>JAOBAT010090937.1:0-17588 GCA_026413305.1 Hydrozoanthus tunicans
GGGGGGGGGGTTAACCTGCGATAGATAAGTGTCCTGTCGGATCATGAAGGAGTCAAAGATTCAAATCCGTTTAACACTGCGGAAACCAGTGATAAGTCTAATTGGCCACTCGGCTTGAGAAAGAATTTCTTCTATGGAAGGAGTGTTACTCGATGCACATTCTAAATGAGGTCGGATATTTCTTGTACAGTATGCACGGAAGTATAAGTCCTTCAACAATTACAACCACATACTCGATACATAAATGACAGTATTTTACTTAATCAGATCTGTTTTGTTCTGTGTATAATACAAACTGTTTTCTACCTGTTTTTGCTCTTGGTTTGTTTTCATAGGAGAAGTGCCTTCGTAGAATTGAAATTGACGTTACCAGTCGAGGAAACAGTGAAGAAGACACGCCCTCATTTCAGCCTGATACACCCCCCGAGCATCTCCATGATCTTCTTTTGTCACTACAGAAACACCTGTTGGCATTCTGTCACACTACACCAGCTGAGGTGAGCAATATTTGAGGTTACTTTGTTACTTAAATTAAAAGTGGAATTTATGATTTAATAAAGCTTGTGCGACTGCCTCATTGACAGTTGAGAGGTCATGAGAGGTATCTTTAACCCTTCACCCATAATACTGTTCCAAATTGCTTATATTCGCAGCACTAATTAGCTCATTTTCTATTGTTACCGTAAGGACAGTTTAGATGTTAATAAATGCTATATTGCCTTCTTACCAGAGTGGTCCCGCTGTGTCACTCTTGAGGAGCCACTTGTCTTTACTCCTTCCTTGTGCTGTGGAATTGTTTTCAAGGACGTTTGTTGTCGTTTCCCAGTGTGAAGGGCATGAAAGGGCGTCAGTGCGGGATCGTGTACATGGTACGTGTAGATATGGTTAAAATACTAGTGTTACACTCATAGTAACATCTAATCATCATTTATCATCACCACTGTTCGCACCACAAGGTTGTACGGTGTTCAACTGTTGTGGGATCTGGAGCAGACTTTCGATATATTCGCAGTAACTGTTTTGTTCAGCATTAGATATTAAGTAAAACTTATCTAAGATGAAAAATATTAATTACAGTTTGTAACGTATCTCAGTCGTTAGGTAACTGCCCTGGTAAAAGACCCACTCAATGTGGCGAGGTCGATTATAGATATTTTATAAAGAAAATCTCTTACAAGAAAACATTTACTGCTGAATTATTTGTATCTAAGTTTACGCCCGTGTAGTTTCTGGTAAAGCAATGTTGCTTTCTGTCATTATGTTTCTTTTTTTCGTAATCGTTGTTGTTACTTATTGGAAAATACCTTTATCTTTACTTTGTATGACCCATTTCAATTGCTTTCCATGTATGAAACCCATCACTGTTTATTGTTTAGGTGTGCTGAAGAATTCCGCAGCAGGGTCCATGCTGTCTCTCATTGTCCATTCGCTCTTGTTGATGCCAGTAGTAGCGATCCAACCGCTGTTGCCACTTTGCCTCGGCTTGTTACCAGTTCTTGATAAACTCAACAAGAAGCTCCCCGCAGCGTCTGTCATAGAAGAGCAGGAACTTGAGTGGCCAGTTCTGGGTTGGTTTTCTTACATTACCGTCTTAGAATTGAAGAGTGCAAGTTGTTGTATAGGACTTTGTCTTATTTTGCCATGTAGGTCAGGTTTCCCACGGTCATGAAAAGTCGTGAAAAGTCATTTAATTTGAAAACGTATTTTCAGGCCTGGAAAGGTTATGGTTCTGGGGGAATGGTCAAGGTCATGGAAAAGTTAAAGTTCATTATTGGTATTGGTTTTAATTGGAGAAAACGAATTCTCTTTAAATTCTAAGCCAGATCATAAGTTTGTCTGAACTCAACAAATTTAAGTGTTTTGCCCTGAATTCAAAAACGCTACGCTATCTTTCAGTGTTCAGAAGGCGTAATTGGTGTTTCGATTTGGATTAAAGTGTTAGTACCTTGTTTTTTTTGTAGTGGAGCTTTTGGTTTCTCGATCCTTTATTGTCATGGAAAATGACATTTGATCATGTAAAAGTCTTGGATTTCAGTGTGAACCCTGTAGGTGTTTGATGAAATATTGTTTGGTTTTGAGAGAAGTTTTTAAATTGACTCATCCCCCTTTACAGGTACACCACCAAAGATTGACCCGGCTGCTCTGCCACTATTACCACCAGCAAAGACCTGGGTGTGGTTGGTAGATCTAGAAAGGGCGTGTGCCCTGCTTGTAGGTCGCATTTTAGGAAGCATGTTAGTTGGTCCACCGTTGTCTAAAGAGGAAAAGCAATGTGAACCGTGGTTAAAATCGCCGGTGCTACACAGTGGTCTTGAAGCAAGGAATCCTGAATTAGGTAAAGTTAAATAAATGAATGAATGAATGAATGAATGAATGTGTAAACGGGTAAGTAAGTAAAAAAATGCACAGATATACAACACATTGATAAATAGCATTCTTACAATTTGATTAAAATTTCATTGTTGCAGAACAAGCCATGAAGAACTCTCTGTCGTCGTTGATGAAAGATTCAAGTTCCGATGTCGTAGAAAATGCAAAGGCACATCTTCCTGCTGACATTCTCCTCCTGTTAGACTTAGCACGTGGTCCAACCACACCCACAGCTCAAGTCCTATGGGCTAGTATGCAGAGCTTTACCGTAACTAAAGGTACGTTAGGATTTCCATCTGCTGGACCTTCCTGTTGGTCCAACCATACCCACAGCTCAGATCCTGTCGGTTAGTGTGTAGAGCTTTACTATAACTTAATCTCAAAGCTAGTTTTTATAAGAGTAAGGTTGTAAGTGTAAAGTTTGAGGGAATTCGAGCCATTTTGTTAGCTGTACCATTCAGACGAAGCTCAACAAGGCTGGAATGGCTGCCCTTGCTGACAACACTTAGGCTCCTACTATTTTTAGGGCCCAGTACAGGAGTAGTTCCTTCTGATCCATGATTGAGGTCAAGTGCCACTTTACTAGCAGGATTTCTCTTGTTTATATTTTGTTTTAACACTGGTATCACCTTGACCATATGTATGTTTATAACAAAATGTGTTCTCTTATGTTGTCAGACTGGGACACTTGTGACGTGACAAACATCCCACTTCTAGAGATGGCCACTCGCTATGCATTTGCGTGTGTTTTAAAGCATTGTGGTTTGCTGCCTGTGGCACTTCAGCACTCGAGGTTAGTGTTTTTTCCACAAATACCTGAAAAAGTATTCAGAAACGTAGTTTTCAAACATTTCCCAGGGGAGCATGTCTCAGAACTCCCCCAGAAATCGGTTTGTGCCTTAGGTGCTCACTCGGCTAGTAAATGGGCCGGCAAAGTTTTCAGGTTCTCGCTACCCCACTGAAAATGTTTTCATATTTTAGATAGCCAAAAAAACGTTCCAAGGCGTTTTGGACTTTTTTATGTTTGGAATAAATTTTTTTGTACATTTCTAGTCGTCAATCTAGCTTTCAGTGTCGGAAAGTAGCTTTTTTGTATCTTTTTGTTGAGCGACCAACACACTGCATTGTACCAATACCTGAATGACTATTTCACCACTGTGCTTTTTAGATCAAAAGACTTGGTTGAAGCTTATCGGAATGTTTACCGTCTGCGAAGACGTCTGCTGAATCTGAAGTCACCAACCCAGTTCTCCAAGTCTCATTCAGCTCCAGACGTTTTCAACCGCCCTTCTTCCACCACTCAGTTGGAATCCTCAAGTGAAGAAGAAAACATTGGTGTTAGATTGCCAAGTGTACATTCCAATTCCGGTATGCTTTCTTATCTTCCCAATAAGAATGTCAATACTATTAACCAAATCATTTAGCTCTTTCCTTTGTGTGGGTTTATGGGGTTCTTTTTAAATGCTGTAGATCAGCAAAACTTGGAATTTACCCGGTTCCAGTGGTAAGGCCTCACTTGAATCTACATGTTGCAAATCATTTAGTTTGAGCAGATAACTCAGGTAGAACAGGGTAGTTTTTCTCGTTTGTTTTTAAATTGTGTATAAAATAAACTTGTATCAAAAGAGACATATATATGTATACACATCAAAGCAGCCTGTGTATGCTGGTAATCATTTTACTGACGCAGAAATGATGAAAGGCTGAGTTAGCTTTAGTGGGAAAGAAGGTCTCCTAAATATTCAACCCTCGACCAGGTCGTTGGTCGATCTTGCCCTTGAGCCAATCCCTACGCGTTTTAATTAGCTCGGGAGCATAGTTCACGAGTTTGTCACTGACAGCGTTTCTTCATTTTGTCTTGCGATTGAAACAAACGCAATTACTGAGCCTGATTGCGGGCTTGAAGATATCCAAGAAGAAACGTCGAACGAATGTGGGATGCCCAAGTGCACTATAGCTAAAGTGCGTCTTAAAAAATACTTTTTAAAACTCTGGTTTTTGTAACAAAATTGACTATGAAATAGATAGGTGTATATTTGTAATGAATAATCAATATGTAATTGTTTTACACACTAACATGATTTGGAACTCAACCAAAGAAAAAAAAATTTTTTTTGCTGTCTGAATCACGTCATATCTTCTTTGCTGCGAGAGAGAGAGATTTATACGGATTACGCGGAATCTCTTGTTATGTAATTTAAGCGTCACTTTTTTCTTTGGCTTTCAGTTCCTGACCTTCAAGATGAGCGAGTGTTTACCGATGCTTGCAAAGGTGTCATCCAACGCTGCATCTTTCTTCTTCTTGGAGTCCGCACCTCGTTCCCACTTCATGATGAAATGCTTTCAATGATTGCAAATAGTAGTAAGACTGCCACAGCTGACGGCCGTGGGAACGACGTCACGTTTGAAGGAGGGCCGTTGCACCTGGTAATAGATGACAGTTTGCCGGGAACTCCAGCGAGCTTGTCACCTACTGCAAGTCCAGCTGGCAGTCCAAGGGTGAAGGTAATAGGTTGAAGCTCGGATAAAATAGGGACGTCTGAACCTTATTGAAGATGATGGCTATAATAAGAATGATGATTGTAATGATGACAACAATATAAGGTCTGCATAACTGGCCTCTAAGCCGTTGCAGATGAACTGTTGTATTTGTTTAAAGTATTCTCGTTGTTTTGTATCGTAATTTGAGAAGGGAAAAAGAGAAAATTAAAGTGCTAATAGTAAAAAAACAAGTAGAGTTTGATCCATATCACTACAATGAAATTGATTACAATATGGTTATAAATGATAGTTGAACCTAACTAGCTTACAGAATTTACCTCGCTATAAAACTATAGAGGTTAAGGTTGCAGGTATAAGTATAGATTTTACAAGAGATCTTAAAGATTTTTCCGTAACAAATATTGTGATTTCTACAGTAATAATACTAATAAGAACGATGAAAGTGATCATGATATTTATGGTGAATTTTATAGTGTTGATGATGATAATGGTGTAAAGATTATAATGATGTAGAAGACAATGATGATGACAATGATGATGATGATGGTGATGACGACGATGATGATGACGATGACGATGATGATGATGATAATGATGGTGGTGGTGGTGGTGGTGGTAGTGGTGGTGATAGTGATAAGGAGGACAGAAATATAACCAAGTTTTTTTTTTTTAGGATAATAAAGATATTTTGGGAGAAAGCTCCAGAAACGAAGGTATGTAGCTTTTCAAAAATAAGGAAAATATCTTATAATAGCGACATACTAGTTATTATTTGAAAAAGCACACTTTTTGAAGTTCAAGAAACTGTTAACAGCTCTTAAACATTTCGCTACTCTGCTATTAACTGAAGATAATTGAACATTTTATGTGTTTTTTAAGCCTTTTTTTGTCGAACTCTAGTTTAAACATCGGCATGTTATTCCATAGGTAACAGAAACTGGAAGCTTGAAACAGTGAAGGAAGCTCTACGACGAATGCGAGTTCGGCAGGAGCGATTCGCCGTACATCATGGTACAAAGAGCTGCCGGAATGCCTCCAAGTCCTCGTCTGTGGTCAAAGCTATGGCTACCAGTGTTATTGATTTTGTAGCACAAGACATCAAGGAAGACAACGACAGCCCTCTTATCCAACTAGACGCTGTAATTAGCGGCATACAAGTCACAACATCTCCTGTCATTGTGTCAGAAGCAATGGGTCGACAGCTCTTAAGGGCAGAGGCAAGTAGACAAATTTCTTACTATAACAATTTTTGCGTAGAACTAGATGTCATACTTTACTAACACTTGTTAACTTATACAGACGTAATTTGATTGGTTCATTCACTATGTTTATTAAGTTTATAAATAAATTTCAAAACTTAAACGCTTCTTAAACCAGCTTTCAGTAGCTCTTTCAGAGTTAGGCCAAAAAACAGGATTTATCTTGAAGTTTGACAGGACTCGTGCAAATACCCTTTAGTAACCTTGGGTCGAATTCCGTCTGTAATCTGTTTGCCGGCTATATTATTACCATTACTATTAGTATTATTAGATTAGGGGACCGGTATGTGCACTCCGTTTAACATAAAACTCATAGTTTTCAGCCCTTGACGAAAATGAGATCATACTCAAAGCTTACTTTAAGACGAGATAAAGCCTTCAATTCCACTTGCCCTTCACGTAAGCAGCTTGAACTTTCCATGGTGCTGTTGCCTTTTATAGGTTAGGAGACCGGATTTTGTATTCCGTTTAAAAGTTTCTCTCTTATAGCGAAGCCCCAAGTGTTTAGCCTTTAATGGAAATGAGGTCAAAGGTTTTTTTCGAATATCACTCTTAAAGCTAACTTTAAGAGGAGATAAAGCATTCAGTTCCACTTGTTTTTCGCATGAGCAACTTTAACTTTGCACGGTTTTGTTGCCTTTATTAGATAGATTTGGCAAAGACAACGTGACGACATTGTGACTTCTGTTTACATGCGCGCACCTAGCTCGGGATCCAGAGAAGACGACGTTACGTTGTGAACGCAACGCAAAAGCATCGAAACCAGGTCATTAGAGAGCTTTAGATTCGACAGCGAGTACGACTACGAGTACGAGTTTTTCCCATTCGTCATACTGCACATGCCAGAAGTTGCGAAGAAATCAAGCCATCTCGTTGTGTTGCCAAAACTCGCTGTCAGCGTCTTGTTTACAACAAGATTTGCGAAAAAACTCGACGCTTGGACTACGAGGTTTTGGCAACACAACATGATGGCGTGATTTCTTCCAAACTCCGGCACACGCAGTATGACGAATGGGTAAATGTCATACCAGAACCCGTACTCATTGTCGTATCTGGAGCTCTCTATTAAACACAACGCGATATGCACATTGCAATGTCTCAGGACCTCGAGCTGTTGGCACGCGTTAATAGAAGTCTCATCATATCGCGTCGTCTTTGCTAAGTCTATCTATTTTGTAACTGTCCGAACGTTTTGTATTTTGAAGATGAGACTAGAAGCATTAAATGAACTTCTTCGCATCCTTTCCCCTGAGCTTGGGAGTGAGAAGAGTGATGACAGTAGACCCAGCTGCTCCCTAAGAACTCACTGCTTACTGTTCAGATGTTAGAACATTACTGCTTACTGTTCATCGCGTTGTCTTTGCCAAGTCTTTTTATTCTGAACTGTCCGAACGTTTTGTATTTTAAAGATGAGACTAGAAGCATTAAACGAACTTCTTCGCCTCCTTTCCCCTGAGCTGAGGAGTGAGAAGAGTGATGACAGTAGACCCAGCTGCCCCCTTAGGACCCTACTGCTTACTGTTCAGATGTTGGTTCTCTCCGGATCCTTGGGCCTTCAGCTGGTTGGACCAGAGGCCCAGGAAACCTCTGACGTTGTCCATCTTCTCCACTATCAGGTATGTTCTTTAACCCTTTAACCCCTAAGAGTGCCAGAAGATGAGTTTGTAAATTCTCCCAACTTAAGTCCGTAGTATTCCTATGAGAAGTTTGGAAGAATTTCTTAATTCATCTTCCAGCGTTTTTGGTGGATGATCAAATTTCATATTCTCAGTACTAACAACTTGTTTTCTTTTGTTTACTGTAAGGAGAATTTAGATGTTGACAAATGCCTTAGGTCTGAAAGGGTTAATATTTGTGCTTGTGGGATCTTGCTGGGAAATGATAAATTAGCAGTGTTACATATGCGTCAGGGCTCGAAGTTAAAAAAATCGTTAGGTCGCTTTTTGGCGACTAACTGGAGAAATACAGTCGCCAGATGCAAATTCTAAGTCGCCAGTTTGTATAATCAAAATAATGTTCAGGTTCCGCTTTTTGAAAATGTTTGATATCGTTCAGCATGGCATGGGACACACTTGCACTATTAAATACGAAAATACCAAAACAAAAAAATACATACTTCTACAAAACTATCTTGCCAAGCAAAGACATCCTCTGGAAGCTGTGGCGTGACGATTTCAGGAGCAGACGAACTTATTTCTCTAAAAACTTTCTGCTTGTGCGACTCGGCCCGTTCTTTTACGACGAACGCAAAGCAAGACGAGATAAGAGGTTTATATAAACGTTAGTGCTTTATTGTACATCTGAATCATGCAAGTTAGTCGCATTGGCGACCGTATTGGTCGCAATTTCGAGCCCTGTCCGTGCCAATGTAATGGTGACAACCAGTAAAACACCATTAAGGTCTCACGGATTAGAAGTAATGAATCCTAGAAATAGTTGAAGCCCGTCTGTTAGCTATGCTGTGCTGACAAGGCAAAGCGTGGCCCAAACTATGCGCATAGGGTTCATTACAGCTTTAAATCCTTCTGACCCACCCATGAGACCTTAGTGGCGTTTTATAGGCATTACAAAAGTGGGCAACACTGCTGATGATTTCTTCAAAGTAGAATTATATAAGATAGAGTAGAAATACTAACACTTAAAAATGTTTGCTCCATGGTGTTTAAAAGAAGGAGAAAAAAAGGGACACATGGCCCCCTTTAGGTGAGCCGGCTCCCTTACGACCAGGTTTATGATCTATTAGACCATTTCCAAATATTGCTCCATTGTGCACAAACAAAGCCTTTAAGTCGAGTCCAGATGCTTATTTTACTTACATCCGCTGTGTTTACCTAGCCTTTACTTGTAGTTGAACATCACTCTCTAGAATAATATTAATGCGTGTTTCTTTTCTAGGATGATCATAAAGCATATTTCTTCTCTAGGATGATGTTAATGCATGATTCTTTTCTAGGATGGTCGTAAAGTATTTTTCTTCTCTAGGATGATATAAAACATGTTTTTTCTTAAGGATGATGTTGAAACATATTTATTCTCTAGGACGATATTAAAATGCCATGCAGGAAAGATTCAGTCTTCTAACCATATTAAAGCATTTTTCTTCTCTAGGATGATATTAAAGCATACCTTTGTTCTCCTGGATGATATCAAAGCACACCTTTGTTCTCCAGGATGATATTAAAGCATACCTTTCTTCTCTAGGATGATATTAAAACATACCTTTCTTCCCTAGGATGGTATTAAAGCATACCTTTCTTCCCTAGGATGGTATTAAAGCATACCTTTCTTCCCTACGATGGTATTAAAGCATACCTTTCTTCCCTAGGATGGTATTAAAGCATACCTTTCTTCCCTACGATGGTATTAAAGCATACCTTTCTTCTCTAGGATGATGTTAAAGCATGTCTTTCTTCTCTAGGATGATATTAAAGCCACTGGAAGCGCTATGCAGGAAAAGATTCAATCTTCTGTCCATCTGCTCTACAAGTTCTTGATATCTGTTCTAGAAAACAGGGAGGAATTAATGCAGCACCAAGGTAGAGGTATGATGAACTTTTCGACTTTGAATTTTGAACTTGAAAACATCGCCTAGGAGGCTAGCTGTGAGCAATCGAAACAATGCAGTCCTCAATGACTCACATCGTTAGGCAATTCAGGCTTCTCAAAACTGGCCGGCTGGCGGCCAAATGAGCCGCCTCTTTCAGTAATTTAGACGCCTCTAAAAGTTGTAAAACCGCTTCCAACTAGCACAAAAGAAAATACGTCTTTACCCAAAAGTCTTAGCTTCCACATGCTAAACAAGTAATATCATGGTTCTGTTGAAGAAGTCAGTTCTAGTTTATGAAATCGAACACAAATTATGGCACTGTTTATTGCATTCGGTGACTTTGAGGGCAATGCATTCTGGGGTATATAAGGCGCTGCCTGCCTCAGGAACCCTTAAGTAGTATAACAGGGCTACAGTTAGTCTTGCTCGTATGGAATCCAATCGCTTACAGTGAAGCTTTAACCTTCTCATCCAGATCATTTTGAGAACCCTGCAATTGAATATTTTCCTAAGTACCCTCATCCTGAATGAATAGTTTCTTTCCGTTTAAAATCTTCTTTCTTAGCCTTTTGGTTTCACTGATTATAAATCTGTTTTGCACAGTAGTTTAGAACGTTTCAAAACATTTACATATTAGTATTGTTTCTTATATATGTATATTATATATAGTTTACTTCATAGAAAGTGCGGCCTACGGGATTTTATGCAGGAGATGTTTGTGCTAAATCCCGAACGAGTGAGGTACGAGCTAAATAGATCCCGTACAAAGCACTTTCTATGTTGTGAACTGTTTATTATATGTATCACGAGAATTTTCGTTGAGAAAGAAAAACGGACTTGCATTGGACTGAGTCTAGCCTACCTTGGCAAAAGCGAACACGAAATGCAATATTAATTGAAATGACATTTCAAAGTAATGTCACGAGAATACAAAACGTTTTCATAACAAAATCTCGAACGAAGCACTTTCTTTGAAGTTATTTGTTTACTAAGGGTAACACGAACCTTTAAATTGATTTTTTAGCTGATGTGAGCAAACACAAGCAAAAACGTTTTCATTTCGACAACAACACTTTCTTTAAATTTGAATTTTAAAAAGACTGCTACAACTTACACAAAGAGGCCTTAAATACGTCTTTTTCTCTAAAAACTAAAATAAGTCAAAGCTAAAAATGTTCAAAGAGCCTTAAAGAGATGCCTTCGCCATCCTAGCTTCTTTCCCTGGCACTTGAATCAGAAATTTAGTGATCAACTCGTTTCGATTATTTTCAAACTCCGTTTTCCATTCCCCTCCAGAAATCTTTTCAGCGATACAACATCCTTTGGTTCTTGCAAATACAATGTTACTTTCATGTAGTTGTATATGTATTTATCTATTGAACACTCCCAGGGCAAATCTTAAATTTAGTAAATTGTCGTTCAATTTAGCGGCAGCCATGTTTTCTCGAAGACTGAGTGAAAACCAGAGGTGGCGCTAGTTCTTGAACTTTGCTGATTGGTTAGATTCAGCTATACTTCGTTCTTATTGGTTGTACAGCTATCTTTCACATGTGGAATTATAGCGCACTGATGTCTACAGACACTGAAATTCTTTTGTTATCTACAATAAATATCAATTCATTAAACTGATTTCTCAATGGTTATTCCAGAGTTAAACAAGTATCTCCATTTACAGGAGCCCAGGAGCGACAACAGTTGTTGACAATTTTTGCATTGAGCAACAAGTTTGAAGCAGCTGACATTTCACTTGTTATTTCTTCAAATTTATCTTCGATTCTTTACTCCATGTGTCCAAACGGTCTTGTTGCGGCCCAACCATTGCCGTTTAAGAAGACCCAATCAAAATCTGCTTCACAGCTTCCCTTGATTTTAAATGTTGCGTGTGCGAGACTTCTACAGATTGTTGCAATCACTGTGAGGTAAGTTATTCTCACTTGTTTTCCATTGTCTATAATTTTTTGGTACGTAGAGAGTGAATACTCTCGGAAAGTTTTCTTTAATACTGAGAGGGTTAGCAGAGGTTATGCTCTACAGTCTGTAAAGGTGGCTTTCACTGATTTTATTGCTGGGATGGCAGACTGTTCGAAGGAAATTATAATTTCAGGGGCCACAACGACGGAAGGATGAGAACAATGACGGCTTCCTTCCCCACAAACATTTAATTCAAGTTTGTCAGGTGGAATGTGAGACTTTGAAGAAGTATTGATTGTATTAAATGTAAACTTAGCTTCCAAACTTCAGCTATATGAATTTTTTTAGAAGTCTCTAGAGACAAGGTTGTTTGTCATCTTGTGATCCCAAAACGTGTTGCAAAGTTCAACAGAACTGAGGAATGGCGACTTGTCCATTGGTTGTTTTCATAGGGTTTTCTTCAATGTTTGTTCCCATGTATGTAGCTACCAAGTTTGTAGAAATCTTAAATGTAAGCTGAACTCGAGTTTCATATTAGTTTCTTGATCGTTAATATTTTTGTTGCCAATACTAAGCTTACACGCGGAAAAAGTGAGTGATAACACAGTGCGCTCTGCGGTGGACCTCCTCTATAAACAACTGTACACTCTTCTGATGGCTGTTGGCGTAAAGCAGTTTTCTACCGGCCCTGAAGATGAAGTCGAAGAAACAAGCTTTACAGTGAAACAGCAGAAACGAACAGCTGAGACCACGATGTGTGACTTCTTGGTATTTCTGCGGCGATTAGCTTCCAGTGGGACAATGAGATCGCGGATGGCTTGCAAACAGTGGGTAAACCTTCTGATGGATCTCATCAGAGTTCCAGTCAGTTACGGGAAACAGAACCCGTACAGTCTGCGAACACGAATGCTGACTTTACAACTTTTAGAGACCGTCCTGCCGGCTTGTTCACGTCAGAATGAAGGAGAGCTGATGGAAATGGTATGTCATGCAACCTTGTGTCTTAACACACATATGGTCTTCTTCAAGAATTTAAGATCATTATCCACTTTTTTCTGTATTTTTGGTTAAATCAACCTTTATGCGATATATGTTGCTTGCTTAGACAATCTTTACTATAATAACAATAATAATAATAATAATAATAATAATAATAATAATGATAACGATAATAACAATTTAGAAGAAAAACTCTAGAGATTGACTCAACAAGTTTATTTTGTTTCTTAGTTGAGGAGAGTCACAGTTAGAGTGGTCGTGTCTTTTATCATTTAGGGGTTCATAGAAGAACCTTCATTTCATATTTGAGAAAGCTCAACTCTTCATCAGTTATCATGATGAACACAAATCGAGTTAGATGTCAGTTTTAATTGTCAAGAGAGGGTTTAGTAGCTACCCATCTTGGATTTTCATGTTGTAATCGAGATTAGAGAGACTTAGATACAAAGTGGGAAGCTTCTTCTGGAGCCAGAAGGACTACGCACCATATACTTAACAGGAACTGGTGAAGCGGAGGCTGTTCAGAGCGCGGAGCCTGGAGCTTTCCACTTCTAGTCTCGGTTATTAGGCTTTCTCTATGCTGACATTCATCTGGTACTCGCAGCTGTAGCTATTGAAAGCGTGTACGCTAAACACTATGCAGGGTTCGTACGGGCCCCGGAAGTCTTGGAAAACCCAGGAAAATTTTTTAAGCCCTGGAAATCCCTGGAAAAGCCCTGGAAATTCTTTATTAAGCCCTGGAAAACTTCATAGAATCTTCTTGGAAAAACTAGATTTTCCAAATGATGCATTGTTTTCGTTTTAAGTAATAACTAAGATTTAAAACTTAATTTTTGCATGTCGTTGTTATATTAAGTCCAATAAATAGAAATTTTCATGATATTAATTACTAGAACGTAGTTTAAACAGGTTACTTTGAACGTTAGTATTTCATTCTGGGTTTAAAAAGTCCTTGGAAAAACCCTGGAAATAATAAAAATATAGCCCGCAAAACCCTGTATTTTTTTAAGTTTTGAAGGTGTACGAACCCTGACTATAGAGGAAGGAGTAAGAGGAAGAGTTTAGAGGGAAGGTGTAATTTGGAATCTTAGAGTGCTACAGGTGTGTCTTATTGTAATGTATTATCTTCCTTGAAGGATGTACCTTTATCTTTTGTCTTTAATTTACCTCAGGTGTCTCAAGAGTTGTTCGAAAACATTGCTGATTGCATGTGGTGCAGTTCACCGAGTGCCAGTAAGCAATCTCAGGAGAATTTAGCAGATAATGACCTGGACACAGACAAGGTATTAAAAAAATCCTATCGTGATTAGCAAGCTGTTTACCTTTTAAACTAGAACTGAGATCTCTTCTGGACCTCATAGAGTGGTGCCCTTCCGTCAACTCCTTTATGTTTCCTCCGGATCCCAAAAACTTTGGTTTCTCATAAGGTGCCAAAGGAATCATACAATAACACCTTCTGATCCCGAATCTTGCAAGAGTAGAAAAGTGCGTCGTGCTTGGTTTTTATCGAACTTGTGAGAAATTTTGCCGTCTTAGCCTTTCCAGCCCCTGTTAGTTTATCAGCATTCTTCTTGCATAACTTATCCCTTTTATCCCCAGCTCGTTTATCAGCATCTACCTTCTCTTTTAATAAATGTTTCTTCCTATGTTTCTAATTTCCTTCACTTCAAAGGTGCTGTTGAAGGAGATAAGCTTCGATGCAGACAAAATGTTGTGCTGTGGAGTGGAAAGTATGCAAACTCTTGTCCATAATGTTGGAAAGAAAGGTTATGGATTGGCAGGCATTGGTATTAAGTCAGGCTGTTACGAGTGGAAGGTTTGTTCCCGTTTTGGTTTTCTTATTTTTTTAACTGACACTCCAGGGAATGTAACTTATTTGTTTTAGTTATTTAAAAACGTTCTTACTGTAGCAATCATTCCCGTATTGTCCGGACTATAACCCGCGGGTCATCTGTTAATTTTACCTTGTATTGGAGTAGTTGCGGGTAATCTATCAGTACGGGTTATCTTTGATCTTGCTACAAGAACAACTCTCGTTGTATTTTAGATAACTTCATTATAAAAACTAGCCCGTTTTGGACCAAGAAACGAGTATTGAATTTATACAACAATATTTCGACTTTATTTCAAGTCTTAGTCATGTTGAAAGTTATTTACAAGTGCAGTCAGTATTTATATTTTCGTCTTAGAATAGCTGACTGCGCTTTTAAATGATTTTCAACACGACTATGACTTGAAAAAAAATCGAAATGTTGTTGTATAAGTTCAAAACTCGTTTTTTGATCAAAAACTTGGATTTCCTGAACGATGTTTCCTTTCCCGGGCTAGTTATTATAATGATGTATTTAAAACTGTCAGATCAACATGGGTTTTAGATAACTTGTTCAAACGTTAAACGTGATGATATACGAGTTGTCGGGTTGTCTCTTTACTTTTGTTCCTCTTAGTCATAAAAATGTGGAGTAATAGTTAGGAAAATACGCTAAAAATGCGGTTGGGCTGCTGATGTATTACGAGGTAGACAAAAGATCAGTCCAAGTTTGGCTAAAATTCATACAGAGGTTACGGATTGGCAGCAGGTTTTACAAAAACGCAAATTTATTAGAACCACTATTGACATCATAAGTTGAAAACATTAAATGTTAATATCTCAAAAACCCATAAAAGAATTTGACAAAACTTGATGAAAATAACGACTTTCTTTATAACAAACATGTTTCGGCAGTGCTTACTACCATCGTCAGTGCAACTGTTTTGCAATTCGTAAATGAGTAGATATATGGTTCTAACTAACATGGAGAACAAAATTTACAATAGTGTTATAAAGAGAGCTTCAGGTTTACATGCTTGACTTGGTTATTTAGACTAGGATTTACACGCTTGATATGGATAGCCTCTTAGCGCAAATTCCGTTTCGACGGAATCCAAAACTTTAAAACAATGCTTCGAGCAAAGTTGCAAGCATGCTTCGTTGCATGTTTGTCATAAAGAAAGTCGTTATTTTTGTCAAGTTTATCACAGTGTTTTTGCTATACAGACCTTTTGACAAAAAGTTTCACTTCTATTCCTCATTTAGCAAGGTCTACCCACTGATGAAATAAAGTTTTTCACTTCATATGCACTTTAAATGATTTAGTGAATTTTGAAACACTTCTTTACACTTCTTTACAGTTCCTTATTGCTAAAGAGAATCGCGGAAATGAAGGCACGTGCGTCGGTGTTGCCAGATGTCCCATTCGCGATGACAGCTACAGATCATCCTCCGACATGTGGCTTTATAGAGCCTACAGTGGCAACCTCTACCACAACGGGGAGCAGTCCCTCACTTTGTCTGGATTTACTCAAGGGGATTACATTACCTGTATTCTTGACATGGAAGCTCGTACCCTGGCATTCAGCAAGAATGGCGAGGTGCGTGATGCTGCCTTCTGCAAAGCATTTTTCCTAAGTTTTGGTCGAAATTATGTAAGATATATACAAGATGGTGTTTTTACCAGGATGAATGACCCTGAGACTTTGTGCTACAATTCGTACTTGTCCGCATTCTGCCACAGCACATGACCCATGGCTTCGTTCACTAATTTAGTTTTTCTAGGGGCCGATGCCTTGCGTATTGACAAAATATGTTTAAACAATCATATGTTACAAATTGTAATAAATTTAAGTGAAATGTGTTACATTTTATGAAGGGTATAAATAAAGTTGTCGTTGTTGTTTCACAGCCAACAAAAGGAACGTAACAGACTTTCGTACTTTTTTGTTATTTAGGAGCCTCGCGTTGCATTTGAGAACATGGAGACAGCAGAGCTCTTTCCTTGTGTAATGTTTTACAGCAACACGCCAGGAGAAAAGGTAATTGAATTGTGACGCTTGTAAAATAACACTCCAAATGTAAAACAGAGTTCCTTAGTTGGGAAGATTTTACCTTTCTTGACAACAAACTATTGATTTTTATTTTGGTGAAAAATTGTCAGTATCAACACGCTGGGAGAAAAGGTAATTGAAGTGTGACCCTTGTAAAATGACACTCCAAATGTAAAACAGAGTTCCTTAGTTAGGAAGGTTTTACGTTTCTCGACAACAAACTATTGATTTTTATTTTGGTCAAAAATTGACAGTACCAACACGCTAGGAGAAAAGGTAATTGAAGTATGACCCTTGTAAAATGACACTCCGAATGTAAAATAGAGTTCCATAGTTGGGAAGATTTTACGTTTCTTGACATCATACCATTCTGTAATAGCATAGTTGTTTTAAATTTTATCAATTATTATTATTATTATTATTATTATTATTATTATTATTATTATTATTTTTTTGTTATTTTTTTATTTTTTTATTTTTTTTTGGCTACATTTTCGATGTTTGGTTGACTTTTCTCAACAGTTGTTTTGTTTCCATTCTAGGTAACCATAACGGATGTTTGCATGAAAGGTAGTCCCCGAGGCCTCCACCCTGGGGAACCCTATTGTGCTCCTCTCCCTGCCGCCCTGGCTGAGTCTACGGTGCATCTAGTCAGGTCTCTCTACAAGCATGACAGCTGGATGGGATTTATCAACAGCCGCATTCTGGAGGGTCTAAAGAATATCCGTTCATGCTTTATGACCGAGAGCGACGCCAAGAGAGACTTACAACAAAGCCAAGCATCTGATCGACCAAAGCTTAGTTCAAGATCATCGTCCGAAGAAGAGTTCTCAGAGATACGGCAGGTATGCTTGGCCCTGTGACTCGTAGGCTCCAATGACTTGCTTGGTATAGCTATCGGGCTTTCAAGTGATCCTACTTTTTCTACTATTTCCTACTTTTTTACCCTTCTAGTATTTCTACTTTTGTCTTGAAATTCCTGCCATTTCCTACTTTTTCCTACTTTCTATATGCCGCAATTTCAACAAATTGTGCAAGGTTGTATCATGTAGGAATAGCGAGTAAGCCTTGCAGGTGTTCAGGGTTAAAGCCTGGACCACATGTTGCAAGGAAGATTTCTTGACAAACAAATGTTC
>JAOBAT010090948.1:0-17584 GCA_026413305.1 Hydrozoanthus tunicans
ATTGATATTCACCTAAATTTTCAGTATGTAACTTGAGAAGGCTCATTTCATGTGTAGTTTTACAATTTATCTAAAATTCTTCATTCATATCAGCAATTAGTTCTTAATCTTTGAAACAACATAAAAAGTTTGTTTTTTTGTCAAATTAGTAAAAAGAAATCTTTTCTCAAGTAACCATTGGTTATGCACTGCAGGTGGTACTTTTGACAGCCTGGTGTCAAATTACCTTTACTGATATTGCATAAAGACAGTAATTATTATAATATTTGGTTTATAAGCTTTCCAGTGATATATAGTTTGCCATGGTTTTGATTGAAACTGACAGTTTTATGGAAAAGACAAAAAGTGTAATTTTTTCAGGTGAAACCCCCCCTTAAGCCCAGCTCTTTTATGTGCAGACGATCTAACTGAAATCAAAACTGAGGAAATAAAACATATCGATTTTAAATTCTTGATTCTTCAATTTTGCAGTTATTAGCCTAATCGATGCAACTCAAAATTAAAACCTATGTTATTTGCAGTATTTTTTGAGACTCAGCTGCCCCTTTTTACTTTGAAGAAAGCGTTGAAAACTAAAATTCTAAAAAAAAACCCAAACAATCAAAGTACGTTATCAGTTTCTACATGATTACACGCATGCTGTTTAATTTGAAAATATTTGGATGAAACTGAGAAATTCCGAAGACTGCAAAATTGGATGAGGTAGCATACCGGATCCTATTTAACTTGCTTGTGATGAAAGATGTGTTGACATCAGACACTCAATTGGCTGCAGTTTCGGGCATTTCATTCTTCTTGAAAAACCGATCGCGATTTACTTCTTTTGGAGAAGACACACCATCCGAGTTATTTCCAACAAGTTGCAAACTAAAAGATTCACGCTGCTTCCGCTGCAGTGGTAAGAGTCTTTTAAATGCTCTCCTAAACGGCGGGATTCGCCAAGCGTACACAAAAGGATTTAGCGAGGATGCTAACAGTACGAAGAGAAACTGCAAGTCTCTCATCCAATGGATTGCGTAACAACTGCAGTTCTCGCAAAGGTTCATGACGTATATCATTGCACACGAGGGTGAAAAACAACTCATAAACAGCAACAACATTAACAGAAAGACTTGCGTTATCCGTTCCTCTCGAAGAATGGCGGTTTTTTGCGTTCGGGACCCATAGCGTTTGTCTTTACTGTTCCAGCGTTTGACCTGGGCGCGAAGCGTCTGAAGAATCCGTACATAAGCAAAAATTAAAGTTATAAGCGTTATAATGACGGCTGTGTTAGCAAACACGAGGGCGTAAGCTAGATAACCAACTCTAAAGTATATAAATGGCAGGCTTAGCGATAAAAACCATATCAGCCCTGATGTAAGGAGTGCCCGACGCAGACTTAACCCCGACACACGATGTTTTAATGGTGTCGTTATTGCCTTGTATCGATCTACCGTCAGGGCACACAGGCTCAACACAGAAGCAGTGCAGGAAATAAAGTAGGACATATGAATGAGCCAGACTTTTTCCATTGATAAAGAAAATCCCTCGCGTATATGAAGCCACACTGCGATCGGCTCTGTGACAAGGCCGACTATCAAATCAGCGATTGCCAAATTGATAATGTAGAAATTATACGGGGTTCTCAGCTCCTTGTAAGGGTTTTGTAGCACAGCTATGCAGACCATAAGATTTCCTGTCACTGTCAGGAAGGAGAACACTCCAGAAACAGTGGCCGTAGTAAACGACAGATAATGTGGTGGCCCAACAGTTGCACAAGAATCCGCCATGCCGGTTGTTGTTGCGATTTTAGCGCAAATTTATAGCTTCTACTTGTGTTCTTCCCGATGTTAGCTCCGTTGAGTTTTCAATAGCAAAAGCAACTGCGCAATGGTCTCCTGATGAATTTGTTTAATGCTTTTTTTCTTTGTCTCTTTTCTTTTCTAGTGCTGTGAGAATATTTTTGATAACCTGTCTTTTACTATTTCTTGTTCCCGTCAGCAAATGTTTTCCTCTCTGTCTTTCAAAGGGTTTTGTGTTTGAGGCTTACCTCGAGTTTTCGCAAATTTATGTGTGAGATAATAAGCACTGAAACACCCTGAAACACCGTTTTATGTAAACAGTGAAATAAGTCTTTATATCAGGTCCATCTTCTAGCTCTCTTTGTGTTTCGTTTTATCGCATCTCACTTAATTGTTGGCAGGTTTATTTAAACGAGTTAACCGAAGTTAATTTAGAGACGACTTCGCTTTCGCAAGCTCTTTTTTCACATCATAGTGACATTTCATCCTGTTTGTTGAGTTCAATCTGATCAAAAGATTCGTTTTTGATTCACACACTTTGTGCTTCTTTCGGTATACATACAGCTAACTCGAAATTAATTCACTAAACTCTTTTGTGATTCCCAATTTTTTGTCAAACCCCTCAGACATTCCAAATGTTATGCAGATGGTTACAAATCTTGAACAGTTTCGCAACCTTCTAAATATTACTTTAGTTCCTGCACAATTATAAAATTACTTTCGAGAAAACAAATATATGCCATCTTTGAACACATGCACAACATTATAAACAAACCATAGTGCCTTTAGTAAAGGCTTTACAAACAAATGCACGGAAGTGACAGCGGCACTATAATTTTAAAGACTAGACTCTCTGGCCTAAGCCCTGTTTAAGTTTTACCTTTGAATTACGGCATGTAACGGCAAGCAGAATTAGATAAGAGGCGTTGATTATTGATTGATTTTGGACCTTTCGAATGTTTTCGGCTTTTCACTCGTTTTAGTTTCCTTGAATCAGCCTTGTTGGTTCAATTCTTTGTATTCGCAGAGATGTTTTGACAGGTGTCAGGGTACACAGCGGATGTTTAAACAATGATGAAAGCCTCGATATTAGTTGGATATTGTTACACGACTGAATGACAGTTTTCGTTTGAATCAAAAACTCTTGTTTTTGCTATCATGTGACCGGAGTCACTTTGTGGAGTTTAGTATCAAACCAGTTGTACACCCATCAGTCTAAATCGGAAATCGGCCAAAAAGATAAGAACAAATTAGTACGAACAACATGCGGCTGATATCGAAATTAAACTTACTGAGAATTTAACTAATTAGTAAAAATGAATCGCAATGTCCGTTACGTGGTATATGCGACATATTCGTTTACACATCGGCAACTGCTTATCTGTAGTTTCAGATTTATTGGTTTGTTTGTTTTGTATGCTAACTTACAAAGTTTCCATTCAGTGATGTACCCGAATCTTGTAGGCTTGTATCTTCATCGAATGAGCGCACCGCCCATTCGTGGCAATACATTGCGAGACGTTAATGAAAATTAAATACAACAAATGTGAACAAAAGTCCCTAGCTTTTCTCTAGTAGCCGGTAAACCAAGATGTGGACGCGCGAAAACTGGGACTAGGACAAAAAATAACGAAGTTACTATTATTATTATTATTATTATTATTATTATTATTATTATTATCATTTATATCATCATTATCATCATTATTATCATTATTATCATTACTATCATTGTTATCATTATTATCATTGTTATCATTATTATCATTATTATTATTTTCATTATGTTTATTTTTTTAAATTTCTTCCTTGTTGTTTTTTGTCCTATTCCTAGTACTCTCGTGCCCACCATCTTGATTTACCGGCTATGAAAGAGGAAAAACAGGGACTGTGCATAGTCTAGAAAAAATAAGATTAAGAACAAATTTTATGAGGCTGCGCTGAGCAGTCACAGAAAAGTATGTAAAGCTGAATTTTTAGAACTCATTTTACTTTATACTTCTGAATCTTACATTCGAGCGGGTTTGGTGTGTTGATTTCAGCAAAACACACCATGCATAAACACACCAGCTAATTTTCTTCGCTACGCTCATTCAATCGTGAAATCGCTATTTTCCACTCGAAAATAACTTCATATCGTTCGCGCCATCCTAACTATAAACGTAGTTAGAAGATATATACTCGACCCAACGTTATAAATTTTTATGTAAAGTACTTTACAAGAAATTTATAACGTTGTGTCGAATATTTATCTTCTAACTTCGTTTGTTTTAAACATTTTAAATCGACTTGTTCTTTCCTGCTGATCCAACGTTAGCGGGCAAATTATTGTGTGGTTTTTATCTACAAATCTTCCGTTACATCCTAACTATACCCTTTCCCCCTTTTAGCGTCAATAAACACGGCCTACCAAGCAAGAAACTTACTCACAAATGAGTATTATTTTTGTAACTAAATGACGTGCTTGAACTGAAATATTCATTCATAAAGAACCGAAGATTTCGTGCTTTTCAGAGACACGTGTCGCTTAGTCACCAGGCCCCGCACGTCATGACGTCACATGAAAGGTTACTTTCTTTCGAACGGCCATCAGTAAAGTTGCATAACTAAGAGTTGTTTGTCGATTTGTCTGGCATTTTCGGGTATAACATCCTCAGTCTCAGTATGGCAAACAGAAGCAAAGCTAACGATCAGCTCACCGAGTTCGCTAAGAAACAAAAGGTTGGTATTACTTTTAAATTTCTTGCAGAAATTTACTCACGAGTTGTTCGCACGACATGGCAGCAGCCATTGTTCATGTTTATTAATGTCCAAACAATGTTCAGCTTTAGTCTTTGAAACCCAACTTAAGAATACCAAGTTACTAACATGTTTACAGTTTTATGAGTTTGCATTTGCTGAGATTGATCTTGTACATGTATTTAGTGTTTTATGTAGCTTTGGAGTTTCGTGCAGTAGTTGTGTGGGCCTGCATGGCGTGACGTAGTGATTGAATGTACAGTATACAACTCAAATGTGGACAGAATGTGTAACTGATCATTGTCTCGAGTCAAAAAGTAAGACTTGTTCCATTCAAAACCTTGTTTTTTTAGTAAATATATTTAAACTAAGAAAATAATTGTTCATCGGTCTAGAAATTATAACTCGAACAACTTAAAAGTGTTTACAATATACTTTAAGACCATGATGTTCTTTTATTAAAATAATTTAACATTAATTTTTAAATCATTGAATTGTATCACTTCTGATATATTTTGATTAATATTCAAGAACTGTTATAGTTGCACGAAACTCTTGCACTGTAATTTTTGATTGTATTGTTTTGCTATTCATTAATATAAGCAAGTATTGCCAAATGGCAAGTCAAAATTTATCGTGCCAACGGCAAATCATACATGTTGATTGGCAGAAAATCGGTCCAACAACTTCCCACGCAGGAGTGAGAAGTTACTAGACTGATTTTTTACTAACATGAACGGACATAGATTTATAATCATTTGATCTCTTAGACCAACCTAAAAGTGAAAGTTTTATATAATAGATAAAATTTGCTCAAAAACTTTGTGTGCTTATTGTTTTGTAAAATATTTGCCTTAGTCTCTGCTAGTACAGTAAAAAAATCTACAGTAAATTATTTTCTGGGCAAATCTTATACTTTTAAGGTTATTATGACCATAATTCTGAATATTGTTGTATGTAGCTTTTCATTTGATGTTGTCTTATACAGTATGTGTGTGTGGTAATTATTTCAGAATCAAGCAATGCTGACTACAGGAGCTGGTATCCCTGTGGACACAAAGACTGCGACGATGACTGTAGGTCCTAGAGGACCCGTTCTTTTACAGGATGTGCAATTTCTTGATGAGATGACTCATTTTGACAGGGAGCGCATCCCTGAGCGAGTCGTCCACGCTAAAGGAGGAGGGGCCTTTGGTTATTTTGAAGTGACTCACGACATCTCCAAGTACTGCAAAGCAAAGGTTTTTGACAGGGTTGGAAAAAGGACTCCGTGTGCTGTCAGATTTTCCACTGTTGGTATGGCATTTTATAATCAGGCATTACATAAAAATACTGTTTGAGTTCTCATTATTTCTAAAGTGATGCAAAATTTACATTGATTATATTTATTTTTAGATGAAACAAAATCCATCTAGAAGCATTTGTTAAATTATTTATAAACTGTAAAAGTTATCATTTTTATAAGCTATGTTCATTATTTAACATTAGGTGGATTTAGGTTTCCCTACTTGTAAAAGGCCCTTATTTTTTTGATCCTTGTAAAAACATTCACAAAAGTTATAGTTATATTTTGTTTTGAGTTCTTAGTTAAAACTTTGTATGTTTACTTGATGAAGTTATAAATAATATAATAAACAAAACTTTAATCATTTCAGACTCATTTGTAAATTCATTTGATAAACTCTCCCAACTACAGCCCATTTTTTCACTGAACAAGTTTGGGAGAATTTAAAGTTTCATCAACAGTAGTTCACTTTTTAGTTATTTGATCAATCCTTGTTTTCTCAACTGCTGATACCAAACTATGTCTTGTTTTGTGTGTGTGGTGTTAGGAGAGGCAAGGTATTGATAAATATTAATGACTGGAATTTCAGGTGGAGAGTCTGGCAGTGCGGATACTGTTCGCGATCCAAGGGGATTTGCAATGAAGTTCTACTCTGAGGAAGGCAACTGGGATCTTGTTGGTAACAACACTCCAATCTTTTTCATCAGGGACCCAATCTTGGTGAGTTTGGTGATCATGACCTGATTCAAATCATGTAACAAAGAGATTACCTTAAATTTTTCCCATTCCTTTATCAATTAAAATGAGCAATCACTATAAATTATACAGTGTGAACGAGTACATAAATAATACTTGTTTGATCAACTGCAAGTTAATAGTTTTCAGACCTTCTCAGTACATATTGTTGCTCTGTAATTTTACACTATCAACAGTTTTAAACTAATCACCTGTTTGCAACCGTTTTCTATTCCTCAACACTGATCTTACACCACTCATTAATATTTTGTTATTACTCCATTAATTTAACTTTCTCCCATGCAGTTTAATTGATTAGCAGTTCTTTTTTCTGTTTACTTTTTAAAAACAGTTGTGTATTTGAAGCAGTTTTTTGCAATTTAAGGAGGGGGGAAGCAGAAAACAAAATATGTACAACTACTTATTATAGTTAGGCATTAATTTTGCAATATTTACCAGTTAACAATTGAAATAATACTAATAGTTTTTTATGAACTGACACAGTTTCCAAGCTTCATTCACACACAAAAGCGCAACCCAGCTACACATTTGAAGGTGAGAACTAGTTTACAAGTACTGTAATTCAGCTGTTTGGTGATCAAAGAAGTGAATTAACATATATAATTACAAACTGATGTCATTTGTTTAAAAGTGCTTTTAAATGTTTTTTGAGTTACTGATTTAAATAACAAAAACTTAAGAATACCTAAAAAACCAATCAAAGTCTCTATGAGCAAGTCCTCATGGATAAATAGGCTCCAAGACAAGGCACAATTAACCAGAAACGTGTGATTTTTCTTTGTTTTGCATTTCCCAGTGGAGTCTGTGACATTCCTTTGCCACCCAGAATATCATTAAATGTAACATGTGATCACTTGTTGCAAAAGGCCTATTCAACAGAATCACATGCTCTTTGGAAAATGATTTATGCAAACACAACTATGCATGTGTGTGTTTGACAAATTACTTGGCAAGATAATTGTGTAACTTACAAAGCAGTAACCAAACGCATTGCTGACTTAGGATCCTGACATGTTCTGGGATTTCATCTCCCTGAGGCCAGAGACCACACACCAGGTTTGTTTCTTGTTTAGTGACCGTGGTATCCCAGACGGACACAGACACATGAATGGATATGGCAGCCACACATTCAAGATGGTGAATGCCAGAGGAGAAGCCGTGTACTGCAAATTCCACCTGAAGGTTTGTAGTTATACAATTTTGATGATTGTTGAATGAAGTTAGCTTAAGTTTCAGAATGGATTATATCTGAGATAGCTGTCAGTAAAAGTTACTTTCATTTGTAATCTTTTTCCTTATATTTTCCTTTGTTGAACACTGTTATCCTGTTTAATACCTTTTTAATTTCACTAGCTAGACCAAAGATTAAGTATAAACTCATTCTAATCAGTCAGTGTCTCAGTGTTTAAGGTTTTAGTATAGTCAGTGATTCATACAATAGTCCTATTTATATGTTCAGCCCCAGCCCTACAACTCTGCACATTACTTGAGCAAGACACTTAACTCAGCTGTTTGAATGAGTACCAGTTCTGTTGAGTTTACACACGACGGATTACTCCTACATCCAATTAGGGTTGAAGACATTTTTGGTTATTAAGTGTCTTGAAATTTGAAGGGTTGAAACTTTCACCCAGCCTCCAGAGGATTATGAAGTGGATAATTATTATATGCTTTTCACTAGCCCTGCATACATTTTGTATATTTTGTGATAAAAGATATAATGTTCATGTATATATAATAATTATTAGAATAATTAGAATAACTTTATAATTGTGTTAGGGTGTACATAAATTATCTATTAATAAGGTTATTTAAATGTTTATAGTTATGAATTGTTTATTATAGTTCTGAGTGTATGCCAAGTATATATAAAGATTGTACGTTGTTGTACAGTACATGTTTAAAGAATAATGTGTTTCTTGCACCTATCTGTCTTAAATGTGTTATGATAAGTATCCAATGATTTACAATGATGTAATAATGGTTAATTAGAATCATAATTATTCAAGAATAATTTTATAACTAAATAATTATAGTGCATTAATTGCTAGACATGTTTTAAATTTGTGTTCACAAGCTTAAGACAAACTGGCCATTTATTCCAGTTGACCCTTGATCTGTCCACTGTACAAATGAACAAATGTACAAATGATAGTATTAGAAGCAAAACCTTTGTTGGATTAGTGCAATGTTGAAACTTTGGAGATGTTTTGTGCTATATACAGTATACTTAAGTTCTTCAAAAAACAAATTTTCTTGCTTCTTTTAGAAAACTCCCAGTAAAACCTGTCAAAATCAAGCTTTTTCTTGCTTCTTTTAGAAAACTCCCAGTAAAACCAGTCAAAATCAAACTTTCAAGAAATGCAAGTTTTGGCTTGTCCAACTCATTAAGTTGCTGTATAATAAATTACTGCATGTGCACAATGCAATATAAAAGCTGTTCAAAGAATAAGAACTGCATTCTTTTGTGTTTATAAGTATTTCAGTTTTTCAAAGTCAACTTAAATAAGGCAGCATCAATTTGAATGTTCTGCTAGACTGACCAGGGGATCAAGAACTTGCCAGTGCCTAAGGCAGGAGAGCTGGCTGGCTGTGATGCAGATTATTCCAACAAAGACTTGTACAATGCCATTGCCAGCGGTGACTTTGTGAGTACACTAGCTTAGTACATCTATATATTAATTAATAATTTAATTTTTGTAAACCAATTTAAGAATCTAATCTATTTATTGTTATTGTAATAATATGGAGTCCACAAAAATTAATAAATTAAAATTTTCTGATTTGATAGAGGTCTAGGTTTTATGTCTTGAAATTGATACTTGCTAATACGAATAGTTAGCAGCACATTAATAAAACAAACTTACAAGAACTGTACTTGAGGTTCAGTATTGTCATAGTACTTGCAAAGTTTTGTGCAAGTTTTATAACCCTTGAGTTTTTGCTCAGTTATGGTTTACCCAGTTGTAAGGCACTAGTCTTTCCTGTGGGAGGCCTTGGTTCTATTTGCAGTGCCAAACTTGTACTCAGGTTCTTAGAATAACAGAGGAGAAGGTGCTGCCTTTGCTGTATATGCAAATGGCAAGACCTTCAGGGTTTTTCAGGTTAGAACATTAAACAGTGGGCCCCGGATGACAGACCTGAAAGGGGACCTTGAGTCCTATTGCCTGTTCTCCTGTAACTCCTTAAGTCAAAACTGTCATAAAACTAAAACTAAACTAAAACTAAATTTCACATTCATGACTTAACACATTTTGTGTAGGATTGAAAGTTGTTGAGTAGAATAGTCTTATTATTTGCTGACTCGACTGTACTGGATGATTACAGAAGCCAGAAAATTTAGATGATGAAAATATATTCCTCCCCTCTTAACTTGTTTTTTGCCGACATAATACTTAATTTTGCGTTTATTCTGGTCTTTAAAGACAGTGTATTTAACAGAAATATAAACTAAGACTTTTTGTAAGTTAACATAAATTTACCATTTCAAACTCTGACTTTTCCATTTTATCTTAAGTTATGTTTAATTTTTTTGGTAGCCATCATGGACCATGTACATTCAAGTGATGACTTTTGATGAGGCTGAAAAGTTTCGATGGAACCCATTTGATCTAACCAAGGTACTATAATTCTTCCTTAGCTTTTTATGTAGCATCATGGTAGCTATAAGTTAAAAAAATCAATTTTTTTAGAATATATTCTGATCAGTCATATTTTTTTAAAAATAGATTTGTGAAATTAATCATTTGCTTTGTGCTCATTAATTTTTATGTGTGGCTTTGGACACTAGTTTCTAGTTGCAGTTCTTTTGCTTTTGGTTGACATGCATCCCTTAAGGTCCTTGTTTTTAGCAGAACGGTTAGCGCGGTGTAGCACCTTTAAGCATTCCCATGGAAAATACACTATTTAAATGTACCATTTTACCTTTGTTTTTGATTTAGTCCTTGTTACAGTGCCGCTCAGAATGATATGTACATTATCGCGATCATCTTGCAAGCAGATTGGGGTCACTGGTCACGATCTGTTCTCAATTTGATCGCACCGTGATTGCGATCTACTCCAATTTTTCTCGCGAAAAACTCGCGAGCATTTTCGCTTGCGTGCATCGCTAAACTTAAGTAGGTTTCAGTGTTCAAGTTTTGATTTGCAGCTTTTGAACATTTTAAATTGCAATCATGCTTAGGTTTTTTGGCTGGGATCCATTTTATAACTCGAGTCAGTTACAGTAAGACATTTAGTTAGATTTTACTGTTTTAAGAAGTTAATACGGTCGTGCACAAGTTGTAGGTTCTGTGGCGAAAACAATTAAGCAAAACGAACGAGTTACTAAGGCATTCTTCTCGAGTGGTCATCCCTCGGCTTATTTAAACGTCAGTCTTCGAACTGACTTCTTTGAATTTTTAAAACAAACAGATAATACAAACAAAGTGACACAACAAATAAATCTTACTTGCTACATAAAGTGTCATGACGGATATCATGCAACCTTTATACAAAATCAAGCACCATCTTTCTTTATATTAATGATTGTTCCAATTTCAGTCTTCAAGTTTCTTTCATTTTGTGCTCTGTGCATGATCGATTTTCTCGAACGGAGAAGCGTATCAAGGCTGTGTTGGCGTAACGTAATGCTACTCTTCTTGCTTCAACTTGGCGTTGTGCATATGACCATGACCCTTGAACCATTATATACACATTCCTTGTGACCAAAATCACAAAGAACTCGATCTACAAATCAATAGAAAGAATAGCTCCAGTCCAATAAGGAAAGTATTTCTCTTTCCATTCCAATTCATTGTTCTTCATAGTACAAAAGAAATCCATTACTATATAGTAGGTACAATTTATATTATAATACTTCTACAAGGTTTTACTCATACACTAAGCAAAGTATCACTTCCTGGTCACAGATCTGGCCTCACAGTGAATACCCTCTTATCCCAGTTGGCCGCATGGTGTTGAACCGCAATCCCAAGAACTACTTTTCCGAGGTGGAGCAGATTGCATTTGCTCCATCCAACATGGTGCCAGGAATCGAGGCTTCACCAGACAAGATGCTGCAGGTAATGCTTAGAAAAGATTCTTGAGAAAAAAGAAAAATCTGGAGTGTCAGTTGATCTTTTTGTCAACTTTAAGAAAACTGAACAAGAAAGAGGCTAGTTTGTGAAAACTTTCAAGAAAATGTTAAAGGATAATGTTGCTACACTCAACTTGGCCAGAAAGAAACTTAAAACTATATTGATATCTTTATTGGCTCTCCATTGGCTTTAAGACATAATTATTCATTTATGTAGAACTACGTACTAGAAACTGCAAGAACCAGCAGCTTTCTACTTTCCTTTTTTTTAGTTTTTGGCACCCACTTCCTTTAATTTATTATTGACGATTGGTTTTCAAATAACACTGAAAATATGCAATTCTTTATATATTTATCAGTCATATGTAATTTGAAGTGTAGATTCAGAGAAGTTTTAAAGACTGTCTTGAAGGGTGGACAGGCTGGTTACACGCTCAAACCATCATGTTTATTCTCATTTCTGAAATTATTCCATACTAGTATGATTGTTACCTGCTAACCATTATTACATAAGAGTTGCTAATATTGGAAAAGAACAACTTTCAAAACTTCTTGAACTATGGAAATACACCACTTTGCCATAGAAATAACAATTCTATGAATAGTGAAAAACACATGTACAAACTGTTGTTAAAAATGTTTAGTCCTTGTACCAAGCTCTGTCTTGTTACAAAAGCCATGTGTTTCAATAGACATGTATGCAACATCCTACTTAAAAATAATTCTAAATAGAATTCAGTATAATGCTTTAACCATCGAGTCGCGTCAGGAAGGCTAGGAAAAACCCATGAGAAAACCCTTGTAGTTGTTCAGAAAAATGGTGAGGAAACCGGAGTGGGGCCAAGGCGTTAACTCGTCCCCATGGCCACCAAAGGAAGCTTGCGAATCAACTACTTGCTATATGGTATTATTTGGTAGTAACCTGCTTACACAGCCATGAGCACAGCCTACTGTTTGTACATTAAGGGCATGATCATGAGGGGCAAGAAAGCTTTACTGTATAAGATAAGATAAATTAGAAAATGTTAACTAGTTGGAATACTTAGAGCCAAAATTATCCTGGCCTTTTAGAGCTGTTTGTAATAATGATAATAAAGAATGTGTCTTAAATATCATTCATTAAAAATACATAACAAATGTTACACTGAGTAAATCATACTATAAATTATATTGACCTCAAGCTTCTTAAGAACTTTTCAAGAATAACATTTTTTGTGGTCATATTCACAGGGCCGCTTATTTTCCTACCACGACACTCACATTCACAGGCTGGGACTGAACTATTTGCAGCTCCCCGTTAACTGCCCTTTCCAAACCAGGGTCAGGAATTATCAACGGGATGGCCCACAGTGCTTTGAGAGTCAAGGTTAGAAATATAATGGAAGCATCTTTTCATTCTTGAGCTCAGTTCTCGGAAAACTTTTTCTGAACTTATTTTGGCCCTTGAGAACCCTCTACAAATGGTTTCTGGCATCTCAGGCAACAGGTCTTTGTTTGCATGTGGGACGTTACTTTGGTCTCATAATTAGACAGCACTAATTTTGAAAAAAAGTTTGGAGCAGTATCTTCTTTTTCTTGAGATGAGCGTGAAAAATTCATATGTCGGTTTAATGAAAGCTTTCACACTGAGATGCATGTTATGGTAAATTGAGTTAATGCTATTACTTCTTAGGATTCGAACAAAGACTATATTGATTTCGATGCCTCTTAACCCTATCTTACCCGAGCTTTTTTGGTGTTGCAGAACCTTTGGGGGCGGAGGGGAGGGGCCCAAGCCCGCCCCCCACTTCCGTATTTCATTTATACTTCATCTTAACTAACAAAACTTGGCCAATTGTCGGCTGGACAAGCTATAATTATGACGTCGTTTTTTTACTTTAAATTATCAAATTTTACGTCTTTAGGCTTAATCTTTTTTTTTAAAAAAATGTTCATAAATCGACTTTATTATTACAATATACCAATAACAACCTTCAATAGGATAAACCTGTGTACTGAAATTGTGAATTATGTAACGATGATGTCACAGTTTTTAATTTTACCGGGGAATCTTCAGCAAAATTTGAACTGCTTGCAATGTTTCAAAGAATTTTCGTCTACAAAATGAAAAAAAAACCCAAAAATAATACGAACTGTATCGCATAATGTTTGTATGTTAAACATCAAAAAGTCAAGAAATTGGAAAGAAATAACAGGAATGAAAGCCATCATTATCAAGATTTCCCAGAATGCATTGCTCTCCCATAAAAAAATGTTGCATTATGATACAATCTGTAAAAGTGACCATTATACGTCAGAAGATCTACATACTTAGTTTTACAGGCACCAAATTTAGGAAAACTTAATTAAAGTTTGTTAACAAAAACAGCAAAAGGTAGCATCTTAGTTTGCTGTTACCATGGCAACGAGCGAAAGCGTACCAACTCAAACTGGATGCCAAAAGATTTCCCATAAAATTTGAGGAAAAGTTGGAAGATTTCTTCTCCTAAGAATAAACTATTTAAAAGATACAAAAGTAAAACCATATGGGCCGGGTAAGATAGGGCTAAGTTTCTTTGCATGTGACATCCAAAGGCCATTTCCTTTCTTGGGGAAAAGTGTAGCATAAAGAAGTAATCTTCCTTCAGGACAAAAGAGGGCTGTCGTTGGAGGTGTTGCGTTATGTTCAAGGTAGTAACAAAAGAGAAATCGCAAGCCAATCAACAGTAGTTTCAACACAGACATGTCAGTCAAAGTTTTCGTATTGTATATTTTCGTAAAATTAAGTTTTGAAGGTGTACGAACCCTGATAGAAGAAGTACTTTATTAGCAATGACATGGTGGTTATAATTATTGTTGCTGGTGGTATTAATTACAGTAAATCCCCGCGAGTAAGAACCTAAATTTTAAGAACCCGTTAGGCTAAAATCTACCAGTTATGCCCCCTCTAAGTAAGAACCTATTTAGCCTAAAATTTGGATTCAGGTTCTCAAATTCTAAAAATAACTATTTTATGGAGATCATTGAGGGCTATTTAACAATTATCCCTCGAGCCTGAATGGGATAGAAGCCAATAGCCGATAGTAGATTGCTGATAGTAGCAATTCAAGGGGGGGGGGGATTGGGCAGGAGGTCAAAAGCTATATCAGCAGAATTGTAGAGCTTCCTGGAAATAAGAACCTATTAAGGAACCTAACGACCCTAGATTTTTGTTATACACCTTTTATGTAAGAACCTGTTTAGCCTAACTGGAAAAAACACAGGTTCTTACTCGCGGGGATTTACTGTATCCCTTTTATATCTATGAAACCGTTGGGAGAATTTAGCCTTTTATACAGTCATTAACGTCGTTTTTGCACTAGGCTCTTCAATTGTAGAATGAAAAACAAATGAAGCCGCCTTAGGTAACAAGTGTTAATAGAAACAGGCACCCAGGAGTGGTGCATACAAATGGCGGTGAGTTGTTTCATTGTGAAGTGTTAAATGTATTTACGATTAAGATTTGTTATTATAATTGGGAAGAACATTTGACGTGCACTCTTATATTAAGTACTATGTAAGTCTTTTTAATTATTTGATATTTAGATTTATTTATATATAAAAATTTTCCAAATTATAATCATTAACTGGTTCACCAGCTCCTTCATTGAAAGTATCTTGAAGAGCAAATTATGATGATGATGATTGTTATTGTTATTAGAAATTAGCAAATAATGATAATAAAGATTTTGATGATGATGATGGTTTTTATTATTGTTATTAGAAATTAGATGTTGATAACTGATTTGGACCAAATATAGCTGGGTTCCAAGGTCAACGACAGAAAAGGCTAAGTTCATGAATAGCCTGCCACCAAAACTCTATCACCACAAGTGTGAAAACAATTGTAAATTTGTGATGTTATTTTATTCTGAAATATGATGGCAATATGAAAGCCATCGGCGGGTTTCATGTTCTCGAAGAGAAATAAGGGAAAGGTATTAAAGAACACCTTTTTATTATAAAGATACCGATAAAATACCGGGGTCATTTTTCCTTTTACGAAAAAATCATATCTTCACCGCGCGCAGTGAAGATACTATTTTTATCTTTCACGTGTGAAGATATCGATGTCGCCATGGTTAACAAACAATATTACATGGCCGCTCGGAGCTACAAATTTAATCTTCTTGTGCTGAAAGTATTTCACACGTTCGCTTTGCACACTCGAAGATGAAATTCGTTACCCCGCTAGGCCATATAATATCCTCTATATTATAGGACCATGTGTACTAAGAATGGCGAGATATGTTGCATGTAATAACTTCCTTGTGTAACTGACCGTTAATACGGTTTTTCGTTTTGGATTTCTAATGTGCAAAATCTTTTTTTCGACGAGCGATAAATTAAACAAGTTGTGCTTTTATTTGTTTTTTTCATCAAGTTGCTTCAGTTTCTTTTGTTCAATGTTCTTTAATTTGAACAAAATTTGTAATATAAATCCTGATTCTCCAAGTAAAGAAATGAGTCTTTTCAAGTAAGCGCTAAGCTTAGCTTTTTGACATAAGCGCAATTTTAGTTAAACCATTTATGGAAATTGGTTTTATGTGCTTAGCATTCACTCACTGATTAAATCAATTGGGAGTGGTTTAAAGCATGGAATGAGTATTTTGCAAAACAACATTTTCAACAGCGCTTTTACGTACGGTAGATGCTAAACATTTGACTTCATGATTATCGTTAATTCTCCTCTGCTATTTGAACCAGTGGAGTCGACCGGGTTGTTCCATTTAATACTTTCGTTCCCAACCCTCCCTCGCTCTGTTCGTCAGTAGTTTTTTTTTATTTTTAACGCTGTTTTGCAACTGTAGTGAAAACTGAACCCGACTCGCTGAGTAGCTTTCTCGCCTCGGTGAATTTACCAAATCACACTGTCGTATCCAACCCTCTTATCAGGCTCCAACAAACGGTCGCGCCGTCTCCCCACATTCTTAGGCTGGTTTCTTTGGCTGTTTCGTTGTCGGTTTTGAGAGGAAGATGTACTGGGATCATCCAGGCCATATTTTCTTTTTATTTCCTCTCGCTTTCTCTTTCCTTCCTCTCTCTTCCGTTTTATTTCTAGCTGTCTCTGATAGGCTATTTCTTGCTGCTTGGCTGCCTGTCGCTCTTTGGCCTCAAGTTCGGCTCTAAGAATAAAATAAAATTGATCTTTTTTTTTCAGTTAAACTTGTTCACTTTCAAAGGTTACACTACCCTCTCCAACAATCATCTTTGATATCATCCACACTTCCCCCTCATCTTCATTATCATCTACACTCCCTCCTCCAATAACAATCTTCATTGTCATCTACACTACCCCCTCCAATAATCATCCTTATCATCATCTACACTACTCCCTCCGATTATTATCATCATCTATCCTACCCCCTTCGATCTTTATCATCATCTACACCACCCTCGACGATCGTTATTATCATCTACACTACCCCGTTCACTAATCATCATTATCTTCAACACTCCCTCCTCCAATAACCAAGTTAATTGTCATCTACACTACCCCCTCCAATCATTAACATCATCTAGACTACCCCCTCCGATCATTATCATCATCTACACTACCCCTCCGATCATTATCATCATGTACACTACCCCCTCCGATCATTACCATCTACACAACCCCCTCCGATCATTACCATCATCTATACTACCTCCTCCAATCATTATCATCATCCATACTACTTCCTCCGATCATTACCATCTACACAACCCCCTCCGATCATTACCATCATCTATACTACCTCCTCCGATAATTATCATCATCCATACTACCTCCTCCGATCGTTACCATCTACATAACCCCCTCCGATCATTACCATCTACACTACTCCCTCAAATCATTATCATCATCTTTACTACTCCCTCCAATCATTATCATCATCTACACTACCCCCTCCGATCGTTACCCTCTACACTACTCCCTCCAATCAT
>JAOBAT010090959.1:0-17583 GCA_026413305.1 Hydrozoanthus tunicans
GCTTACTTTGGAACTTATGAGATCAATGTGTGGTTTCCAAGATAGTTTGTTATCAATTAAGATCCCTAGATATTTAAAGTTGTCTTTGCAGTCGAGAAAGATATATTTTTTTCCGCGTTAACAAACATTTTAATATTAATGCTAGCTGTTAAGATCTTAGTATAGTGACCAAATAATACATAATTTGATTTCTTTAGGTTGATAGTTAGTTTATTTGTGGTCAGCCATTCTTGAAATTTTTTAATTTCATTACTCACTACGGTTTCTAAAGTGTTGATGTTTTTATTCGCATAAAGTATGTTTGTGTCATCCGCAAAAAGATGAAATTTAAAGACATCAGAAGATTGAAACATATCGTTAATATACAAAAGAAAAAATAAGGGACCAAAGACAGAGCCCTGTGTTTCTCCGCATAACGATTCTTTTTTCTGCGAGATGCTGGTTCCAGTAGAGGTGGTTTGGATCCTGCCTTCAAGATAAGATTTAAACCAATTTCGAATAATTACTTGAGCGTAAAGTACTTTGAAATTAATTGAAACTAAACGTGTAAAGCTGTAAACTGGTAAATGCTTTTTTGATACGCAACTTTATAGTCTTCTGGTATGAGAACACCAAAAGCGTTTCCTGGACCACCTATCTTTTTAAACACAATAGAGGAATTCCTGGCTAGGGCACTCATTTTATAGTCTTCAAAAGAGTTTCTTGGATCAGCTATCTTCTTTTCCTTCATCCGATATAGGAACAACGTAAAGGTATTCTGGGTAGGGCATGCTCTTTTCAGATTGCAGACAGTCAAACAGTTAACTGTCTTTTTAATCTCCAGGTATGAGTAAATTGTGAGATTATCCTAGTGGGCTATTCTTTATTGTATTTTTGTTCTGATACAAGAATGCCAAAAAGGGGATTCTGGCGAAGCCATCCTCTTTTCAGTTTTCTGTAATAAGGACACCAAAAGAGTTTCTTTGGTGGACCAAACCGGCTCTTTTCAAAGTGAAGGGCAGTCTAGGTAGACGAAGAGCTAAAGTAATTCTGAGGTGTGCCAACGTTTTTCTGTGATAGCTCTAGCACTAGCACAGTTTGACCTTCTTTGTCATTTTATGCGATTTTTCGCATTGTAATGGTAAAACTTATCCCCACAGCTGTTTCAGCAACTGTGACCGATACATAAATCCTTCAGAGAAGCTACGCCTGACTTCAAAATGTTCTAACAATCCCTGCAACGGACAAATTGTGTATCAGTGGGTACTCTATGAGAGCATACAGTCGAAGTGGTCAGTGGTAGCAAACCTTGAACTATTGACGACAACTAGTGTGACCTCAGAAAACATCGTTTTTAAGAGTGGTTCATTGCAACAAAACAAAAGGTGAGTCAGTTTTTAGATAAGATGCCGTGAAAAGAAAGAAACTGGAAACCATGTGCTCTTGATCATTCTTACTCACTCAATAAACTGCTACCATTAAAAGTGTTGTAACCAAAGTAACCGCTCACATGGCAAGTTTTATCAAAAAAGTCGAGCAATACAACTGCAGTTTAAAAACAGTTTCAACTGCATTGTTTCGGAGTTTCAACTTTACAAAATGTGTTGTTTTTAAATTTTGTTCAAGTTGCAAAACATTAGTTTCAAAAAAAAAATATTTTCGACTACCACTTTACTTGACGATCACTCAATTGTAATGGCATTTATTTGTGAGTTTAAACAGGCCTCAAGGACCTCAAACAGCCGTCTAGCAAACTCGACTCATATTTAAAACGTTAATACCCTTAAAGGTATCGGCTTACACTGGAGGTGTGGAACGTCAAAGACACACTAGCCAAAGGCTCTGCAAGCTACAAGTTTAGCGTTTCTTCAGCTCCATCTGGAGGGAAATGTTCTATACAACCGTCTTACGGTAAAAGCCTTGACGCGAATTTTCGTCTCGCTTGTGAAAACTGGACCAATATCCATCAACCACTCACGTACGAGTTTCTCGCGTCGCTAGGGAACGGCTTGTACTCCTTCCTGTCGTATGGTTACAAGCCATACTATTTAGTTACCTTACCACCTGGGAGCCCTGAAGCAAATCACACACTGAATGTAACAGTTATGATTTCCAACTACCATGGGGTTACTACACAGAAAGACCTTTTTCTTCAGGTATGTAATGTTCCTTCCACTGGAGCCAAAGACTGGTTAGCGTGCGAAAATAAAGATTAATCTTTCTTAAAACACATGAATTTATCTAAAAAAATGCAAACATAGTAATTGTGGTATCTGGCTGGATATTCAAATTGACAATGAATTTTACATCTCCAATCAGGTTCATTTTACCTTTGCATATTTATTTCTGGGGGAACTCGAGCCTCTTAGTTAGCTATGCCATGCTGACGAGGCCTAACACGGCCGAAGCAGCTGTTATGGCTAGCGCTGCTAACACTCAAGCTCATACTATTCTAAAGATCTAGTACAGGCTTAATTTGCTTGCCCACGAGGCCTCAGTTTTATTTCCCTGTTTCTATATCATTAGTACGCATGTGCAACACTCCTAAAATTCTGGCGCTTGAAACTAGAACATCGATCTGCTCGATATTCACGATGTGTGAACAGTAACTAATATTATCATAGTTTGTGCGGATGCCTTTTAGAGGAAACTTGCTTTGACTTTCTTGGATTTCTCATCATTGCAAAGTAAAAGCCACAGTAGGTTATAACTTGTTTTCTAAATATGTAGAAAACAATCCTTTTCCTGTTTTCTCATGTGGCCTGAGGCTGTACCTGGTTTGGGAAAAGCGTCCTATCCTCTTTCTACATCTTTAATAACGGTTGTAAAATATAGATAACTTCTTGTTTCCCTAGTTTCAAATAGTTGTTCATGGCCATTTCTATGATTTTCCTTATGAATCGACATATTTAATATTATTTGTGATAGGTCGAGCCATCATTTGATAACAGCACTGCAAATTTAACTTCCAAACTCCAGAACCTGGTGGGAAGTGATAGTGAGTTGAGTCGTCTAATTGACACCGGTCAATACTTCACTGCACTTCAGACAGCAATTAACGTACTAGCTTCAATAAGACAAGTTGGCGTTGAGGCTTTAGCTAAAACCGACAGAGAGGAGGTATTATTTTGTTAAAATAATTCTACATTATCTTCGATAAACTTTGCTTTTCTTGACCTCTCTTCATTTCACCTTTAATTCCTGCCTCATGCATATCATGTCTTTCACTGATTTGCTTTTCTTCTTTCCGTTTCAACCAATTTAATTAATTTACTTCAACCTTTCCAACCCATCCAACAACCTACTTAACTTTATTCCAATCTATCACTCGACCTCATTTTACTAGCCCTCTATAATATTTAACGCCCGCAAAGTTCCCTCGACTACTTCCATCTCACTTCGTCTCAACACTCCAATCTACCAAAAAAACATTCTAATCATTCAAGTTATAACGAAATCTACCCTAATTTACAACCAAACTACTTTAAAAACTTCACTCGATTTCATAATCTCCCAGCCTAAGCTCTACTCTACTTCGTTTTATTTCAATTCACTTCATTCGCCGTTCTAATCTACTCCACTTCTATCACTTTACTTCACACTTTCTACCACTTCACTGAAGTTTCTGTACCTCAACAACCTTTTGCCGTAATCAAACTTCTTTATACATATCCAGATGATGAATCTACTCAATTTTTTTTTAATTTTCTTTTTCACTTTATTTTATTGTTATAAATTACATAATATTTTGTGGACTCCATCTGCAAATAGCATAACTGTGGTAGTCTAGGTAGATGGAGTAATAAAAAATAAACAAATTAATTAAATCAAGTAAGTACATAAATAAATGAAGAAATAGAAATACACTTGTACTGTTAATTTAATACTTCTTGGTGGGTAATTAAATTACAAAAATAATCTATAGCTATATCAGACGAAAAAAAATGTATCAAAGAAACAAAGGTTTCATGAGAAGGCATTGATTAATTTTTTAGGCTCCTCGTAGCTTTTACTATTTGTCAAATATTGTAATAGTTGTATTTTTATTTTCTTTTTAAAAGACTTGTGACTATCTTATGCATCTGAGTTAATACCAGTGTCCTTTGTCTCAACCGTTAAGGCTGGACAGTCAGTCAAGGAAAACAAACTCACAATGAAATAAACGTTTGTACGTAGAGAACACCACAAGCATAATGTAATACAACTTAGAGCAGGCAAACAAATCTTGTTCAATAGCTTGTATATTTGGACTCGGTCTGTCGTGCACAGAATATTACGGATTATCTTCCATTAGAAATTCCCCCTACAGTGTTTGGTAGCTCGTAATAACAGTTGTTGAGTTAATTCACTTCTCTTTATGTTTCAAAAACAAATCTATAACATATACTTAATGTATAGGGAAACAGTTAGTTTTGTATTCCCGAGAATACCGATTATATGCTTAGACTTTCCCTTAAACAATCATATAGCAAAAAAAAAAAAAAAAACAAAGATAGTGGGCGGGGAAAAACTGGGTAATTGTATCCCGGTCGGGATACATTTGATTTTGATCAGGGGCACGTGACCACGAACCAACCAATCACAGTCCTTGGTTTGTCGAATGAAAGTCTAAGTATATAACAAATCCTTTTAAAACTTTGTTACATTGAACATGGTTACGAAATCCCTGCCAAAGAATCACTTTAAACGTTTACAAATAATGATTCGAAAGTTAATACATCAGTTTTTTTTATTCAAAAGTCTAAAGGTTAGGTCGAAAACCTAGGGCGTTATACTGGGTTAATAGTCACGATTGATATTACCACTGCTTTTGTGCCATTCAAGTCGCTGTTATCTAGTGTTAAATAGATTACCAATTCTTCGATTTCATCAACGTTGAATAAGTTTGACTGACATCCTGAAATTACATTTTATAGATCAAGAGCTTAATTCTGGAGAAAGTTAGCAGTATAGAAACAAAGAACGTTCGTGATTTGATTATGGCATCTTCTGTGTTGTCGCTGTTGGCAGAAACTTCAGATGAGCTTTCGGAAACATTAAAGGTAAGCGGCCATAAACCTTGTTTGTTGTTTACTAACAAACTCCATTCCCTCATCTGCATTGTAAGAGCAGCTGAAAATGGGCAGTCTGAGGAATTTTCGAATGTCGCCATTTTAAGGAGATGCATTTTACCAAGACATTAAAGTAACATCAAACAAAATTTGATTATGCTTCGAATAGTGTCCCAACTGTTACACCAACGGCAACTTTTTTTTTTCATTTTTTTCTTTACCTCTATGTCTTTTTGTCTGCTTGTGTGTTTAGTTTCCATAGCGACTTTCTTAGAAACAGTATGAATACCATTAAAAAGTGTTTTCCTTAGAGGATCGGAGGAAAATTTTTAAACTTGACGTTGTCTTGAAGGTCTTTAATGGTGATATTAAGAAAAAATGATAATAATAATCAAAAAAGCAATTACAATGATATCAATAACAATAACAACGAAATGAGCCATCTTTGTCATTAGTAAAAAACGGATAAAAAGAACATTAGGCAATGATGATCAATATAACCGAAAACGTTTGCTACATTCAATAGTTTAAATAGTTCACATTTTAATTGTAAAAAACAGACCTATACTTTTATCAATAACAATTATGACTAAAATAGCTTATTCAAGCCATTTGTAGTAACAACTAAGCTATGGGCCGGTGGCATACCATTAAAGGCAAAGATAGCTAAAAATTACAAGATAAAAATTACATTCTCACAATTTTAGAAGTTCTTGAACGTGTTTTATCATAGCAAAAATCACATTTCAACATTTTTGGAGATAAAAAATCAATGTGTCAGTTTTCTTTTTCTGAAAACTAAAACAGTCATCCTTTGCAAATGATAACTTAAGCATTTTTTGACTTTGACTAGAACAAAGCCATGACCGTGCTTCAAAAGATGACACCTCGTCTTCAGGATTTCAGAAATAAAGACATTCTTTCCCAAGCCACTTACATCAAGATTGCAGAGCAGAATATTGTATCTGTTGTTAGGAACATTATTGCAGGCAGAGTACAGCAGCCGCTCGGTTTAAATGTCTCTCGGGAGGTAAGTGAAACTTTGTTTTTACTTGTAGGAAAAATGCTTTGATGTTGGCTTACTTCAAAGGCTAAATATAAAGATTAGAAACTGATAATAAAAATCCAAATAGCAAGACCATGAAAAATGCCTTAGTTACCGCAGCGCATTGACACTGCTAAAAAATGTTTCAGTTACAAAGAAACTCCTTCGAGGATATTCAAAATGAAGTCGACTCGATCACAATAGGCGTATTATCGGACATGGTAGCAGGTGAAGAAAGCTTTTCATCACAATTCGGTGAAGCTACTGTGGTTGCTGTTAAAGCACTTCCACGAGTCCTCGACAGTATGCAGATTGGGGTGGGCAACACTGGGGTCATTTTGCCTCCTGGAGACGAGATTGTCAAGCTAGCTGGCAAGTCTCCGCTAAATATTGTGGTAAGTAGTGTATTTTTAAGTTTATTCTTTAAAACGTTTTAACATTTATGTCGTATCCAAAACAACATCTGGGTTTGGTCGAAGCTACGCTTTTTGAAGATTACAACAATTTATTAACAGTTTTCGTCTACATGTATACATATAATAATGTTATCAACAACAGAAACTGAAAAACAAAGGAAACCCTTGGAACCCTTATTGTTACCATTTACACAATACAGCCACAGGGAACACATTTCCGTATACTGATTTATTTGTTAAACTATTTCATTTAAGAATAACAACAAAACAGACACCCAGAACTCTCAAAGTGAATGTCTGACTGGCTGTTTCATTCCACGGTGAATGAGCCTATGAGCCATTTTGTCTTTGCCAGTGTTAAGATATTTGTGAAAAGTCAATGTGTGTATAGTGCTATATCTATTTTGTTTTGAAAAAATGCTAATTATCTTGATTTTTAACAAATCTTAAGTTTGATAAAAGTTTTCTCTGTATTGATTCTCACTTCAGTTTATTCTTAAATTGGCAGGCTCGACAAACGTCTTCGTAAAATAAAACTTCTTCCTTTTACCTGCTTTGTATTAATTTCTTACCTCTCAACACTTAACCATAGTTAAAGGCATTTGCCTCCAACCCGTACACATGGGACGATAGTGCTACTGACGTCACTTCCGGTGTTGTCAGCTTCGACATCAAAGGAGTTGCTGTTTCTGGATTGTTGAACCCCATAAAAATTAAAATGCCTTTAAACACCAAGCAGTCAAATGCTTTATCACCAAATGAAACCGACCACCATTTCATGAAGCCCGGCACAATACACGTCCACATTCTCTCTATCGAGAAACTAGGAACTTCCGCCTTTGTAACTATTCTTCCTGAGAATGGTTCCGTCAGCATCGAGCTGCTTCTCAAGTTCGGTCAACGTCCAAAGATTGATGACTACGATACCAAGTTCCGTTTACCAGATCTATCGACTTGTAAGCTGAACGGATTAACACGGTCAAACGGACTACCTGCTAACTGCAGCTTAAATCCGTACACTCTGTTTCTCGGTGATGACGTTATTAACAATACTGGTTTGTACTACATTGGAGTTTTACGCTCACCAAACAAGACTGAAGTGCTAAAAAGGTCTAGGAGATCTTGTTTTGGTCATCAAAGGCAGAAGCGAGCATGCGTGGAAGATAAAGATCCTCCACCAACTCCTGCTACGTTTCTCAATAAAACCATCATACCACAATATGATCCACGAACTGATGTTAATTACACAATTGATATTGATAAACAAAGTTGCATGTACTGGTCAACAACCAAGCAGAAGTGGACTTCAGAAGGGTGCAAGGTAAGGAAGACATAAACAGCGGAGTCGCCTTGATAGCTTGAAGTAAATGCTACCAAACAGAGAACGAAAAAGTTTCTTTCTTCATCTCTTGTTTTCCTTAAAGCTTGTCAAGTCATAAATAGGTATACGGTTTTTTTGCCCGATTTAATCAAGAAGAGGGTAATTTCCGTCACAGTATTCTTTTTTTTGTTTCAATTTCAGTTATTTAGTTTGCTTTTATGTATTGCGTTTTTATACTGAAAAATTTAAGCAAAAAGCTTTTTACAGGTGAAACAAAAAAGGCATTTATTCCCAGATTTCAAACTGTTTTGGATAAACAAATTTGTTACGGTTTACCAAGCATGCTAGCTCCAGTGGCTTAGAATGCGGCTACTCGTTGTGTCTTTAAAGAGACCAGGTTTCACCTCGCCACGTCCACTTAACAGCGCATTGATTTCTACTTTTACTCTCCAAGCTGCTCCATTAAATGCTTGCAGTGACGAGTATACATGAAAAGAATGTGAGAGAAGGATGATTCTCTTGAGCAAAAATCAATGATATATTTCTATCAAATGCATGCCAAAAACCCTACAAAACTTGACAATCTTGTTAATAAGCCTATTGCCTTTTCAGTTTACTTTGCATGATTTATGAAATTATAGGTCATCGTACCTTCTTTTACTCTAGTGGAACTTGGTAACCTTTCGGACCTTAACTTTTGAATCGGTAGTCAGATAACACTTTTTTCATTAATATTCTACTTTATGAGCTAAACTACATCCTTTTTTTACAAGGCTGGCAAAAATATCACTGGCAACACTTTACAGTGTCTGTGTAACCATCTGACGTCATTTGGAGGTGGAGTTGTTGTAGCCCCGAACCCAATCGATTTTGACAAAGTGTTCTTGGCAATGTCACAACTAAGTATAACGGGAAATGTGGCTGTGTTAGCGACAATAATTTGTTTCTTCCTTCTGTACATACTTGCAGTTGTTGTAGCGAGGAGGGCCGACAAAAATGACCGGCAGAAGGTAAAAATCGGTTGTTTCCGCTGTACTAAAGAATGTGTAGTTTGGAAGGCGAATACATTAATAGAAATTAGCACATTTTAGTTGTGGTACTTCTTTTAGCGCAGACATGTTTTGGCAGGTGCTTCTATTTTAAAAAGTTGGAAGTTTAATTTTTCTGTCACTGAATTCAGTAAAAAATCAAAGAAATAGAATGGGAATAGAAGCCAACGGTTGTCGCTAAATAGCTACAAATACGAAGCTATGAAGCTGTCTTGTTGGAACTTGGTCGTTTTCATGTACTTTGTGGTGAAAATTACCTGTCAATATCTATGGCACTGAGGAGCACATCAAAACAGAAGATAGCCTAACATCTTGTTGTGTGCGTGTGCTGTAACTGCATTCCAGTTCCCAGTTGACTGAACAAAGATCTAACAAAAGATAGGAATTGACCAAGCTTAACATACCCTTCTTGACTGAAGTACAATTATACTGATACTACATGTTTTTTCGTTTATAATACTGACTGTTAATGCTTCCCATTGTATATTTATAAGAAATTAAATTAAGTAGATAATTTGTTAAAAGTAAAAGAAAGAGCTAGACCTTTGATTCTTGTAGAATGATCTCTATTAGTACAATATCATACAGTTCTTAATTTCTTAACTAATTTTCAAACTTTGGTAGCAGAAAGGTTATCAGGTGGTAGTTCTCAGGCATTTTACTTATGTAGTTACAACAAGGGAATTTCCTCCTGTCTGCTAGACTGATGAGACTCGAGCAAACAAGTGCTCCGTAAAGCTAAGTGGTAGAAAAATAATGAAGAGTGCCCTTTGTTGCACAATCTCGAGTTTTCTGGACAAAAATATCAATCACAATAGCAGAAAACCTATTGTGTCTCTCGTCAATGCAAGATTTTAACCTCTACGCAAATAGTTTCTCGACACGCGTATCCTTCCACGTCGTAAACGCTGCCTTTGTTGTTTTCCTTTTTGTAAACTAATTCCTAAGCAAACGATGAAAGGTTTCAGTTTTCTCCAGCTAAGTAACGCATTTTGTTGCTTTTCATGTCTTCAACAGATTGGTCCGCCAATATGGCTGATGAATGAAAATGACTCAGAAAGTAGAAATTACGACATCATAGTTAGTACTGGTATCGACCCCAGCAGTGGGACAACAGCGAAAATAACCATGGTAGTTTTTGGCTCCCTTGGAAACAGCGGTCCTTTAACGATACAGGTAGTGAGACATAGATCAAAACCCAGTTCTTTGATTTAACGTTAAATAAAGAAAAGGAGCTGTAACTTATTTAGTGTTTCTCGTTAGGTTAGTGAGTAGCTATTGTATGCTTCTTACGCATATTTGATGAACGATAAACCGCTTTAAATTATAAGAAAATGTATATTTAAAATACTTATATATATTTCCTGATTCCATGTTGGTTCTTACAAATGAACGTTACTGCCTAGCCAACCCCCGACGCTTTTCTTTTTGCAGCATAACATGAAACCTGAAAGAACGTTTCTGGCACGAGGAAATGTCGATACTTTTGTAATTTCATTGGCTGATAACATGGGAGATTTAAAGTACATCAATGTCCGCCACAATAATACGGGAGACAGTCCAGAATGGTTCCTAGAGTATATTCTTGTGCGAGAGAAAGAGACTGGCAAAGAGTGGAAGTTTACCTGCTACAAATGGTTGGCCGTCGACCGGGATGACTGCAAGATTGAGAGAAATATCGCAAGTGACAAGCAAATAAGTAATGGGGACTTTCAAAGTGTTTTTCGCTCGAGAGCCTCAAACTCTCTTTATGATGGGCATTTATGGCTGTCGGCTGCAACAAAAAGACCAGGAAACTCTTTTACACGAGTCCAGCGCGTAACATGCTGTGTGAATATTGCTCTAAGCGCCATGATAGCCAACGCTATGTTTTACAATGTTGATGGCGAAGAGGAAAACACCATCAGGATTGGTCCATTGAAGATCTCCTTAAGGCAGATTATTGTTGGTTTCCAGAGCTGCATGGTAGTGGCACCGATTAACATTTTAATTATTTGGCTCTTTCAGAATTCTAAAAGCAGACAGTCAAAAAAACGAATATCTTCTTACAGCAATCAACGGGAAGACAAAGTCGCTGATCGCAAGCGTCTTCCTCACTTTTGCGTGTATCTCGCTTGGTTCTTGTGCTTTGGCGTAAGCATGACATCAGCAACATTTACGTTCTTCTACAGTCTGATGTGGGGTAAAGAGAAAGCTAACGAGTGGCTAACTTGTATGTTACTTTCGATGACGCAAGACATCCTGGCAATTCAGCCAGTAAAGGTCGTGGTTACTGCATTCTTGGTGGCATTTGCTCTTACAAAGGCTAAGGGTAAAGCTGGTAAGCCACGAAACGATAACAAAACACAGACTCTAGAGGAAGACATAGAGAAGGAAGATGACCTATTTTATGACAAAGACGCCCCAGATGCCGAAGAATTGGAATGGTACAAGGAGGAGAATAGAAAGCGACTGAGGTTTTACGCTGTTGTACGAGAAATTACAATTTTCCTGGTGTTTTTAGCTGTACTAATAACTGTTTGCTTCGGTAACACGGATCAAAATCGATATCATTTGTACCAATCAGTTGGTGCGGAATTCGGTGGCTTCGAAAGTGTTAGTAATCAGGTTTTACCTGTTGCTTTTTCTTTGAATGAGAGTTTAGCCATCTCTGTCTTATTGAACAAACCTTAACTCTCCTAACAAATTTAAATAACCTTAGCCAGTTACACAAGTATTACTTTCATAGAAACTACTGTTAAAGAGCATCAACAAAAGTTTCTATTAACATGCACAAAACTTTTTCAACTGGCTAAGGCTGTTTTAAATTTAAGGATATTTCTGCAGTTAGCGGAATTTTATTGAAGAGGTTGTCACCGCAATTTCTTAGAAGAACGAGAGTCTAGGTTTGAGGTTGCAAAGAATTTACTTCATCGGACCGTGGGCGACATTCGGTTGTGCCCGATATTTTCTCTACCAACAATTCAATACCGTTACCTTACTTACTTGCATTGTGATATCGATTTGTAAAATCAAAGCGAAACCTATATTTCAGTTTAGACTTCCTCTAAAAAAGTCTCATAAATACGTTTTAAGTAATTTGGTATAAGAACACGAGGTCAGCTTTCGTTGGCCAACGACATCATCAAAGACATGAAGTCTATGTAGTATGTGCTCATAAATACTATGACCTAGATAAAAACAACAAAAAAATAGATAAATGGGAAAAACCTAAAACCGCTTTTGTGTAGGCCCGATTGCTTGATGTGTTCATCCCAGAAAAAGCTTGCATATAATTATAGGTGATAGGTGAAACATGGTTTCTTTCATAACTACTTTTGTGTATTTCGACAGGTATCAACCACCAAAAGCTACTGGTCGTGGCTTAAATCTACATTTTTTCCAAACGTTTACGCCGGCAAATGGTACAATGGGGAGGTAGAGCAGACTGAAGAGTTCATAGGAAATAAACGGTCCATGCTTATCGGCATGCCGAGACTCAGGCAGCTACGGTCCAAGAAAGGTTCAGTCATTATTTTAGTCATTGCAGCTTCATTTAGTTAATTTCTCTTTTTTCACAAATTATAGCGTGGAATAAATGAAAAATGGAAAGCGAACTTCTTACGCTTTTGTATTGACGTTTCACATGTTCTGTCTGGGCTTCTTTAGCGTAGCCGCTAAATGTTTATAATAAAGTTGAAGGGAATTTAAGGGGTTCACTGTCGATTCTTCGTTCATTCAAGACTTTTCAACCTAAGAGTTCAAGAGAGCATTACCTCAAAAGATCCAACCATTAACTTACTAAGGAACGCAGTGGAAAATCCAGATTTTACTTGATCCCAAACCTGTGGGATATCAAACCAACTACTATATTGTCAACAATAATTAATCGTTTGTGTTTATCATTATAACGTTTAGCTGAAACTTATGAACGGGTACTTTACCGGAAGATTTTGGGCGTATAGTTTATTGCCTCCTGTATCTTTTATCTACTCAGAGCAACAAAAACCATTACATTAAGCAAACGTTTTCTATAAGTCCAAAATGCTTCCTAAACGAAGAAATTATCATTTAATAATGAACTAAATGATTGATATATAACCATTTTTATATATTTTCTGATTTCTCATACAAGATTACATCATTTTATTGTGTTATATAGAACCGAATCACACAGCTTCTTCTTCCCTTCTACATCAAAAATATTTCTGTGCATTGAGTTTCCTTAATTGCCTTTGGTTACAGTTCCATGCGGTTGGTGGATAGCTGGTATGCCAACGTGCTACGCTTTCTATTCGTCAGGAGAAGAATACGAAGTTCCAATGCATCTTCCTCAGTGGAAACCACTTCCACGAAATATGACTTGGCCCCAAGCTCTTTCTGTGTGTCCCAAACCATGGAGGTATGCTATATCCGAGGAACTGGGAACACTTCCAGTTATTGGGACTCATGCTATGTACGGCGGAGGAGGTTATGTGGCAAAACTGGGGTACAACGAGAAAACTGCTAATCGAGTTCTAAACGACCTTGAACAAAACGGGTGGATAGATCGACAGACCAGAGCGGTTATTTTAGAGTTTACCATTTTCAACACCAACTTGAACCTGGCAGCGGCAGTAACCTATTTCTACGAGATTCTTCCAACAGGAGGATCCACAATTAAAACCCGAATCGAACCTTTATCACTGTTCAGCACTGAAGAGGGTGCATATGAATTTGTACTAATGTGCCAGTTAATATTTCTTATCATGGTTATTGGTTACTTAATTGTTGAAGCGATCAAGTGTTATCGACAACGATTGTCTTACTTTTCTGAAATTTGGAACTGGCTTCAACTTGTACTTATCATTTCAGCAGTACTCGTGGTTACTTTTGATTTCATTAGACAGAGAGAAACTCTTAAACCCGTTAAGGAAGTGAAGAAAAACCCATTTGCAACCGTCAGCTTTCATTCAGCTCTCATTTGGTTAGAAGCGCAAAACATCGCCATGTCTATTGTTCTTTTTCTTGCCACTGTTAAGGTTCTTAATCTCATTCGTTTCAATTCTCACGTCATTTTATTAACATGGTTGCTAAAAGTGGCAGGAAAGTATTTGTTTTCCATTTTCGTCTTACTAATTGTTCTTCAGATGGCGTTTGTCAGTGCTGGAATGTACATCTTCGGCAAAAGAAGTGAGGAGTTTGTTACTGTCGCAAGAGGTATCGTTTCTCAACTACAGTTTCTTCTTGGTAAAGCTGTGCCTCTTAGCAATCTGCAGCCAGAAAGTAGGGTCTTAGCAACTTTGTATGCTACTTTGTATATGTTTTCAATGACAATGGTTTTCATCAACTTGTTTGTGGTGATTCTGAACGAATCTTATGTGGACGTGCAAGAAAAAGAAGACGAAATAATGGAGGAACAAGAGATGGCAGACTTCATCAATGCACACGTTTCTCTGGCGATTCGAGGAGCGTTTCAAAAACGAAAAACCGAAGTAAAACTCTTCGTCGAAGATACTCCACAAGAAAAAGAAACTGATGTAGACAACAAGCTTTTTTGCCTGCTTAGTAATAAAATAGACAAGATAAATGAGCGTATCGAAAACCTTTAGAAGCTGGATGGAAGACTCAAACATGGGAACGAAATGGCTTGGCCGTTGAAGATTCAAAACAAGGGAAGAGTATACCTCTAAGCCGTAGTCGTTAATTCTTACACCAGCAGGGCCGAGTTGGCCTAAGATCGTGACTTGTGTATTTTATGCGGATTGACAGGACCCGCGCAGGAGCCATTGTTTGTTTAAATAACTCAAAATGTATCGTAGGAATTGGAAGCTTTTAGATCATTGAAAAGCTTGGGTTCAGGGCGCTTAATCAAGGGGACGTACATATAAAAACTGCAAACTCACGTTAAAGAGTATTTAAATTTTAATGATCTCTTTCTGTTAATCTTGTAACCGACGAAGATGTGCGCCACATCAAAATATGTATCACAAATTAATAAGTATCGTTATTTTTTAAGAACTAAGACCATTCTACTGAGCTTTCTCGACCATTTATTTCCATTGATATATATATCATTATCAGTATTACTTGTTTACGTTTAAGTGTTTTTCAGTGAAAACACAAGAGTGTGTCGTTAAGAAGTCGCGTCGTTAAGCCACTCTCCCGATAGGTATACTGTGACAGCATTTATTTGACAAAGTACGGAGCATTGTTTGTTGGAAATTTCGAGGCAGGTATGCTAGGTAAGAAGGCCTCTGATCATTGCGTATTGCCAATTATTTTGAAAGATTCTCACTAACCAATTCTTGGTGTTACTTAAACATAAAATCCTAACTTAGTTTTGTTTAATGAATGTTGTTAAAAAATAGCGCACTTTGAAAAAAATAAACTTTTGAAATATCAGCAAACTAGCAGATGGCAAGTTCCGAAATAAAACCAACAACAAAATACATGCACAACTATTCAAGGTCAGACTTTATTTGGGGGTAATTGCGTCTTTTCCATGCAAAGTTCGTTTGTTAATCATCGCGTAAAGCAAGTTGCTTGATCATTATTTTGTTTATAGGCAATTTCATACGACTATCCTCATACACATCATATGATGTCTAAAGTTGCTATTCACATGAAATCACATTCGTCTCGTATTTGTAGCGTTGTTTGAGGGGATTTTAACAAGACTTTGGAGAATGCCTTGGTTATTGGATAGCATATGTTTATTAACAGTAAAAATAGGAAAGTAGTCTCTTAATCTGCAGACAAGGAAATTGCTTGCATCTTTTGCTTTCTTCCGGTTTTTTGCAGTTAGCTAAGAGTTTTTTAGGTAGCGGACGGTAGACGTGGAAAGCAAATAACTCAATCCCGACAGGATCGTTGATCCAGCAACTAAGTACCTATCAGAGTAAAAGGTTTTCTTTATTAGTTTATTGTGGTTTATTATTGAATTCAACAATTATGTAATTACATATGTATTGCAGAAATCTGAGCCGATCGAGACGGATCAGTCACTAAATATACATACATAATATACAAAAAGTAGTTACATAGTGAAAAATTACATAAAAAAGGAAAAACATTACACAAAAAATGTTACTTACTCGATACTTACGGGTGATAAAAGCCCCCAGAGCAGAGACCCAAACAGTATAAGAAATATGTGGTACAACCAAGGAATCATTAACTTTTGTAAGTATTTTCCGCGGAAAAAATGTCTAAGTTTAGCTATCATTCCAACTGTTTTACTAACTTTGTTATTTGATCAATGTGATTTTTAAAAGACAGGTTGTTATCAAGAAGCATTCCAAGATACTTTACATAATCCTTACATTCAAGGCTTGATTGGCTTTGTTTTTCATTGTCATACTTGTAAATTTTAGGCTGATATATTAGTGCTTTTTCTTAAGGACGAAGAATTAAAATAATTTGATTTGTTTATGTTAAGGGTTAATCTTTTTGCGGTCAACGGTTCATATACTTTAGTGAGTTTAATGTTAGTGTAAAGAATGTTGGTATCATCAGCAAAAAGGAAAAATTTGGATTTAGCGGAAGAATATTGGATATCATTTATATATATTAGCAATAAAAGAAGACCTAGGACAGAGCCTTGGGGGACTCCGTAGCCATTGTATTATTGCTTAGATAAAATACTATTGATTTCAGTAGTCTGTTTAGAAATTATACTTCGAAATCCATGTGTCGGACGCTTTTTTTTGAACATGAAAAAATATCCTTTATCCATGTTTGATTGTATGGTGTTCACTATGTCTAGAATCACATGCTGCGTGGAATGAGATTTGCGAAACCGAATTGTAAATAGTAAAGCAGATCGTGTTCCTCGATGAAGGACATCATTCAACGTATTTTACTTTTTCAAATACTCTATTGAAGTTTGGTGCAAGTGAGATCAGTTGGTAGTTATTTGGGTTTTCCACATCGCCGGATTTGAACATTGGTACAATTTTTGCAAGTTTTAGCTTTCTAGGAGAGGTACCTTGGGATACAGCCACGTTAATAATAAAAGGTACCAACGTGTTAGATTTAAATTGCTTTGGATGAAGTTTCCAATAAATCCCTTTTCAATATTCTTGAAACCTTTCCAGTTCGCACAAATCTGAGTTTATTCAAGTGGTTGGTTAACCGAACCAACAAAAAGCATTAAACTGCACTACTGTATCTTCCTTTCGGTGTGAAACAGGTGGCGCTGTAAAACACTCTAAAAGTAACTCACTTTTCCTAGTCCCTACCAGCACCCTTGGCGGTACATAAGAGTTTATAAAGCCTATTAAAGATTTTTCTAAGGTGAATTGACACCATAAGCAGTGAGATTGGTTATGACAACCTTAGTTTTTAAAACTTCGGTCTTTGCACGTGATTTTAGCAGATGTGTCAAGATGACATAAAGTCAATAACTGAAGACACAAAACTCTAGCCAGTCCCGAACAATGGACTACTTTTGTACTGTTTTCCTTGTTCTCTGCATGTTTGGTTTTACCCTGTTGATCAGTGCCTACAAGGATCCAAATGTAGAGCTAAAAATAGCTAGGTATCTGAAAAGTCTGTTTTTTAGCATTTGTCTTGGTCTAAAATATTTGATAAGACAAGTTGACAGGAAGCTGGACCGAAATTGTTCATTACCAAGTCGTCGCTTCAATCAACGAGAGTGTATAACTATAAGTAGTATAGTAGGCACCGAATTACCCTTATTTTTGCGGCGCAAGTGCGGCGCGCATAAATTATCTCTAGGATGACGTCATAGCTCATGAAT